>JARHVA010001638.1:2975000-3110000 GCA_037957365.1 Torreya grandis
GATTTTTTACTCAATGTAATAAATGAGAGTACTTTTCTTACAAGAGTCACATTGTGTATAACAAGCCCATACCTCCTCTTAATGATCTTACAAGTCCATGTGAGCTTACATGTCTAAGTCACCCACTTAGCACAAAGTCAAAAGGGTCTCTTAAACTTAACAATAACTTCTATTACATTGTCCAAATTTACACTCCACAAGGACATCCACTCACCCTACTCTAGGTCCTAACTTGGTACCTTTAGCCTTCCTAGAAAGGCTAGGCACAAATTACTGATAAATTCTATTATAAAATTCCTCATGATTTATGTGGATTTAAATATTTATTGGATTATGATTTAAATAAAAGAGATTATTCTAATTGTATTTTAACAAGTAAAACTTTCAAAATAAGGAAATAAATAACATTTTAATTATTACACATTTGAAGGATCATCAAGATAGGCAAACACAATGACAAAAAGGTCACAAATGTTTAAACGTAGGGGATATTAAATACTCTCCCCCTTATAAAAGCATCATCCTTAGTGTATCAAACCAACTCAAGGGGTGGAAGAACCACATACTTCTAAAGACATACCAAATTATAAATAGTGTAACTTAAGCCATCATAGGTACAATAATTATCACTTGTGTTTTCAATTTCTAAATATTTTATTATAGATTATTAATGTCTTTATGCTTGATAAATTATTATTAAAGATTTCTCAGACTTATCAACATATTTTATTATTATGTGAAATTTATTTTATTATAATTAAGGTATTTTTTAAGTTAATAGTTAACATTACTATCTTTAAGGCATATCCCATGGTGTCAAACTATCATATTTCCATATTATCATACTATCATCTAAACTTATCACAACCAACTAAAATCCAAAGATATTTTACCATTTTATAACTCTAATATGTAGAGTTTATAATTAGTTTATTATCTTACTGTGATGACATAATGAATAGGTTATGTGTCATCCCATGGTGAGAGTGCACTTATTGAGATCATTACCATTCCATGGCCAATTTTTACTAAGAAACACTAAACAACATTGACCAATACTAATCAAACTGATAAATAATAATAAACACTATCTGTCATAAACCAAGTGATATCATAAATACTAATGTTTAAGACTCTAAAATAACAAGTGCATAAGTATCAATATTTTTTAAGGTCATACAAAAAAAAGTAGGTTTCATTTCATGGTGATCATATAAGGTGAATAATACATACCAAATCATGATAAAACCACATAAAACAATGTGTAGCAATGCTAAACAATAATATCAACTACCAATCTGAATTGAATAATATCAAAGTTGAAATAACCAAGCAATAAATGTGCTCTAAAAATAACCTCCTTAGACATATTAATAAATAATAAAACATAAGCTATAACCAAATCATGTATAAGATCATATAACCTCCTTAGACCTCTTAAGAAGGATTCTACTTAAACCTTCCAAAAGTTGGATAACAAGTACTTTAGTTAAATCTTGTATGAAACAACCACATCTAGTGGGTGGGAGGATGGTTCAATACTTGACCTCATAAGTTAGTTTATCATACCCTATATCTATATTCCAAGATACCTATTCTCCCCCATATGTGAAATAGACACGTACAATGTTCAAATCATAACATTCGTGAAACCAACATTTAAACATAGAAGCAAAAAAACTCACCAACATAATCCAACTACTAAATCAAATGCCAAATGGCCATAAAGAGATACTTAAATTGAGACACTAAATAATAAAATTATCATAATTATGTAATAAATTGAAATCCAAGTGGCCATAATAAAATAACCAAAATTCTAATCAAGTTAATTCAAAACCGATGAAATATCTTCATAAAAAATAAATTTAGATTAAAGAGAAACAAAAGTGTTGGTTTTAGAAAATAATATAAAATGGTAACCAAATCAAAATAAATTGCATGATAATATCATAAAATGTTCACATTATGACACTATGGGGATGAGAGATCCACCCAAGACGATAATGAATAAAATAAGCCTCAATTACCTCCTAGAGGTAAGAGGGAAGCATCACTCTCCATGTGTCTCCCAAAAAGGTTCACTAGGATACATCCAATATAAATCATAAAGGTTGTTATTTTTTATCACCATTTATGGGTGGGTGAAGCAACCCATCATTCATAAAGTGACCATTATGTGCAAAGAGCCCATAGTTCATAAGGCACTCATGGTGCCCACACCTGAAATAATCATGTGAATATCTCATGCGAAAGGGAGAAGTATGTTTTTAATTTATGAGAAGCTTAACTTCCTAGCATGTAACTAAGTCCATACGAATCTAAACATAGTTATACTCCACCATAGAACCCCATACTTGCATCGATACCCAAATACTATGGCAATGATGTAGAATTACACAATAAAACACAACATTACATAATACATTTTTACTTAGGTGTAATATGTTTTCAAGGACAAATGTTACTTTACACCATATTTACACAAAATCTACATATGAATTTTAGGCACATGATACATCACTATTGTATTTACATTCAAAAAATTATAGCTTAGCTCAATAGCACAATTGTAGTATATTTACATAACATCATACATGTCATAATCACACACTAGTTTCACTATGCCATTATATGCTTTTGGGGGAAGAATTCATTTTACATTACATTTACACATGTAGTTTACAAAAACATTGATAATCAAAATCACAGTTGGTCTTATCAACATAATATCATACATGTACTAAGTTATGCACACATGATGTTCTCATATAACAAACTTCTATACTTATAGAACCAAAATAACAACTTCATAAGCTAAGGGTACACATGATTAGCTCAAATATGATGGTTGCATTAATTCACAATAATTGATATAACTTTTATCATAATATGATTATAAAATTTATTAGTAACACACAAGGTCAAAGTAGCCTCATCAATCCAATCGATGTACATTTGTCATCACTGATGACATTATTAACCATCCTCATCAATCCAATTGATGGATATATGCCATTCATGATGGAATCACTATATATTATATAGCATTATCATATCCACAAAGAAAAAATTAATGACAACCTCTGTGCATAGTATCAAAGTGCCTCATATGAAAATATACATCTTTTAAGTGTCAAATCAACCTCAAATTTATACTACTCCAATTAATATTTCTCACCGTGGATGTCTTTGTCACTGCAAGAGTCCCTAAATCTATACTATTAAAAAGTGTCATGCTGTAATGTCCCACTAATCCATAATGAATCAATTGATCATCTATGAAGTATCTGACCAACCAGAAATCACATCTGATATAATAACTCTATGTAGAAAGTCTAATGAGTCATACTGACCAACTAAAGGGCACATTTTGTTTTTTCTTTCTTCAATAAGGTAACTAAAATTGCCATACAAATTTTTCCTAGAGTTTTTAATGTTTTACCTATGCTCGAATACCAAAATGTCAGGACCAAAATTTTTGTCCAAAAATCCATGTGATTATATTGTTTATTTATTCACTATGGTTTCTTAATGTTTAATTATTTTGATTCAATCAAAGTATAATTGGAGTGTAACACACACAAATTTTATTACAAAATTTATTTAATACCTTTGTTTTCCACCATGAGGCCTATCTAAAATTAGAATACAAGCATAAAATGTTAAAACCAAATCAATAAGTAATATCATGACTAAGTGAGATAAGTGACATTATTAAGTACTAAATTATAATTTCTTGATTTAAAAGATCACAAATTTATTCACACATAACCTAATCAACACCCAAGGGGAATGAAATGAGCTTGAACAATAAGTTAATTAACATGGGGCTATCACTTTAAGGTTCACCAAGGGAGAGTCATCTAACACTATACAACTCTACTCTTAAGGTACTCAAGATAAGGAAACATCCAATTTAAAGTGAAATGAAACCACACAATGATCAAATTCAAACTTAAATTAAGATTAAAGATGTAAATCCAAAAAAATATGTATGAACCCAACATGAAGGAAGATGATAAACACCCATAGCTTATCCTAAGAACCTAGACTTGATACCACCACCACAACTTGGGTAGCCTAAATATCTACTCCATGGAATCCGGGTTTGATGTAGTTCTCCTTACACTTGTGATGGACTCCTCCATGAGACATCATCATTGAACAAGAGTTGGCGATCTAAAAAAATAAGGGAACTAGTACATTACTCAGATAATCTTATAAAGTTATATTCTTCTACTATAACTAATGACACATCTTAAGGTTATCAATCATTATCTATGACATCATAAGGTGCATGTGCTTACCCAAACACTTCCACGTAGCATCACAATAAGAATTAAGGGTGACTAGGAACTTATTTTATTCCAACATAGTAAATGACTCAAAAATATCTAAATTACATTGTTTAGATAAAATCTGACTCTATAACAAATCTCAATAGGTGTCCATGGTTAATATGAGAGAGAATAAGCTTAAATCTCAATAATTAGTAGGGGTCACTATATGCAACAAATGATGAACTAAGAAAACCATGATGTTAAAACTGATGATAAATACATATGAAAGGAATAATACCACACCATTTATGATTAATCAAGCATACTAATAATTAGACACTTTTAACATGTATTCCAATAACACACTAAAGTTAGTTGTTAATTACCCATAATAGGAGGCATCTTAAAGGTTAGTTCTCTAAGCTCATACCTAGTCCTCAAGTTTCCTACATATCTATAGTGATCCCTTCACATGTGGAATAAGGGTTGATTATATTTCACCAATTCCTAAATTAGTGTTAGACAAAAGTAAAATTATTTTTCATTAGTCAAGTAATCGTATGACTAAGCAGTGTAGTTACCTCATGTAGGTAACCTTACAACCACTAGTTGACCCAAGGCATCTAGGCACTATCAGGAGTTAAAAGGGGCATCTCATAGAAAGATAAATTACATATAGATTTATAATTTTGAGCATAAATGGGAACCTTACTCCCATGGTGCATTCTAATTCAATTACAAAAATTACCCCTTTTGATCTAACAAGATTCATCTAGGATCTAAAATAGATAAAAGAGTTTACAACCCAAAATTGACCTAAGGTAAATATTTTTTATAAGCAAACATAATAAACTATACTCACTAAAATTAATAAAGGATTAGAAAGGATAACAATTAAATAGAGTTTGTTGACCTATGAATCTTAAGAGAACAACCAAACATAACTCCAAGTTGACTAAATCAGGGTTGGAAATACCTTTTTTTTGAATTTATAATAAGAAGAGTATTTTTTTGTAACTATCACAACCTTTTATTTAAGCTAAATTAAGGTGTTTAGGATTTAGAATAATTTATTTTAAAATTAAAATACAATTTTATTGTGTATTTTAAACTAAATTTAATAGATCGGGTCAGGGGCGTAGTCAGTTGGTCGGGTATTTCTGTTGCGGCTCTGTCGGTCAAGCGTTTGAGTCCCCCCCCTAGGCCTCATGGTGCCGGTATTAGTCGTGTCTAGCCAGTGGCACCGGTCACATTAAAAAGTTTACCAGGCTAAAAAAAAAAAAAAAAAAAAAAAAAAAAAAAAAAAAAAAACCAAATTTAATAGATCAATAACTGCATTATAAATTTTATCTATAAATCAACTTTGGAAAACACCATGTTCAAAATAACATAACTTATGCTAAATTTTATTTTAATATTATATTATTAATTTTAAACTATTTTAAATTGATTTTAACTCTCAGATTTAAGAAATTTAATTTCTAAGTATTTTATTTATGCCAATTCCAAATCAACTTCCAAAACAAGAAAAAAATGTAACAAAATTTTACTCAAGAAAGTGTCACAGAACTGGTTTAAAAAAATGATTCATAATAGGAATAAAATTTATCTAATTAAAAACTAAACATTTCATATCTAAATATATTTACTTCCAAGTCTCAGAATTTAAAAATCTTAAATTAAAGTAATTATTTAAAATCAATGTAATGCCCAAAACACACTAAAATAATTTTATAAAAATAAGTAACAATAATTTTTATTTTTGGAAATTTGCTAAATGCCTCATTAGATATGCTGGTCTATTTTGAGAATTTGATTCCCTCCATTGGAAGCCCCGTGACCTCCGCTATGAATTCCTCGGTGAGCTTCACTGTAATGCCATGGAGGGTTACCCTGTCGTCAACCCAATTTTTGAAAACAGCCATCGTTATGTGGGGTTTTGAACCATGTAGCCGTTCCAAGTAGCTCACAACCTTTCCTCTCTGAAGGATCTTCCAGACATCTTATTTTGCTTTCCAATCTTCACAACTTTTAGGTTCCTGCTTCCTTGGTTCTCCTTTCATTTTTCAAGCCATACAATTATCCAGTAACACCCAAACATTGATTACATAGCAATGAGACCAACTATTATCAACTTGTAATGAGATTCACCTATTTTCTAGCACATACGAAACCCACTTCACGTTCTCTAGAATATTTCTGTTCAATGAGTATAATCCTTCCTCCATGAGGCCACTCCACCAAATCATTGATTTTCTATTCCAAGCAAATCTTTCCCTCCTTTGAATGAATTGTGTCATAATTAATGAGCACTCTTAGATCCATATTCTTATTTAATGTATCCTGCCAACTCACCGTGTGTCCTATTCAAATTGCATGATTTGCTATCCAATCAACAACTCCATTGGATTCACGGTAAGTATGGGTTATGGTTACTTTCTCAAATTTTTGAATTAAGGCTTTCAAATTTTACTTTCTCAAATTTTTGAATTAAGGCTTTCATTTCCAATAGCAGCAGTTGGAAAAGAGTGGGGATTTTTTTGACTTGGAGCAGATTAAAGGAATTTGGAGAGACGTCTTATGTTGCATCCGTGAGTATTTCATACTTGATGGAAGAAGCAAAAGAGTCCATAAATTTCATTTTGTTTTTCTATATCATTTTAGGCACAAAGTTAGAATCTCCTTTCCTTTTTATTTGCTCTTCTCGCTGCTCCAAAGCCTGTTCGCTCATAGAAAAAAGGAGTCTCATCCTATATTGTATGAGGGATTAATCCTAATAATAGAAGGTTTCTGCAAAAACAAGGCCATTGTCTTGAATCCTTATTCGAACAAAAACAAGGACTCATAGAGTAAGAAGAATGAAACAGTAAAGGGGAAAGAAAAAGTTAAACCCAAATCCTCTACCTTTAAAAAATAGATTGTTGATGAGCAAACAGAGTGGGAAAGCACTGAAAGTTCTGAGGAGGAGAGTGTGGAGGAAGAGGAAGGAATAGAAAGCGGGGAATCCAGCTCTAGCGAGGAAGGAGAAGATAAAGGTAAGAATGAGAAAGAAGGGATCACTATAGAGGAAAAAATTGAAAAGAATAACCATGATCTTGAGGAAAATCAGCAAGTGCTAGGGGAAATTGGAAAAGACATGGATGTTCTATTTGAGGATCCTGCTTCAAAAATAGAGAAGGAACATCCAGTTCAGGATGCCTATGATGCAATGGAAACTAGAGAACAAGTAAAGGATGATCTAATCCATAACGAAAGCCCTATTGAAACTAAGGAATAGAAAAGAATGGAAAGGGAGGATTATACAGAAAAGGATGAAGACAATCCGAAAGAGAACATAGAAGATTTAAGTGATATAGGGCAGAATGACAGAAGGCACCCCTTTATGAGCTCGGCCAAATGCAAAGCAGACGCTATCCTTCAAGTTGACTCATGGATGTATAAGGAGATAATGGGCCTCAAGAAGAAAATGGAAATTCTAGAACGTAATCAGGAAGTAGATCGAAATAAAATTAATAATATGGAAATGCAGATGAGGGATATTCCTATCAAACTTAAAGACTATGAGAACAATCTAAGGGAGCTTATTAAGGAAAGCAGAATGAAGATGGAGGAGGTAACTTCTAGCATATGTGCAGCTGCTATCAACATTGGAAAATGAGCAAATGAGGAAATTAAATCCTTGGAGGGGCCTAGCAAGAGAACCAGACAGAGCTCAAGGAAGAAAGCAATGCAAGAGGTTGCTACGTCAGCGGCTATATCTATACAGGACACTGCTATGATTGGAAAGGAAGCGGTAAAGATGATTTTGGAATTAGAAGAATAGGATCTTTGAGTTCTTATTGTCCTGATCCTTTTAGGTGGATGTTATAACTAGTTTCATTTTCTGGTTTTTTGTTTTCTTTTCACACTGGAGTTTCCAGGTCTCTGTAAAACCTGGGGTCTATCTTTGATGATCTTGTATTGAGGTTTTAGGTCCTTGTAAAACCTATTTTTGATACTATTTAGTAGTAGGTAATAGGTTTCACCTATGGACATTATTGTTTTATCCTTCTTCCTTTGTTTCAGGGTTTTGGGGTCCCTTTAAAACCTGTTTTTACCTTAATCTAAAACAATAATTTTTATTTTTAATGATTAAAACTATGTTTACATGCTAATAAGATAAGTTAAGGTTTTAAATAAAAAGTTTAAATTTATTAACTCTCACCTCTAAGTTATTGTAATTTAATAAAATGACTATTATTCCATTACTAATATTAATTTACTTAATAGTGGTCGAAATATAGATTAAATGAGAAACTAGCCAAATAAAATCAATTGTAAATAAAAATAAATTTAAAAGTTTCCTCTTTGATTTTTCATATGGTTGATTATTTCACCACCTTTGGATTGGAGGAATCTCCTCCTTAGGATCTAGGGAAACCTCTTAAAAATCCTACGTTCTTTTGAACTCCCAAATAAAATTTATTTTCAAAAAATTTAATCTCATTTCTTCTTTATTTCATTGCAGGTTTAGAGAGAGAGCTTCAAGGAGAGAATATCAAATATGAAGGCCAACCTCTGAGTATATACAACAATAAGTCAACATAAATACATATACATATACATATAATTTCTGAATTCATATTTCTTTTTCAAATAATCAAAATTATAGTTATAAAGAGATTCTATTTTGTATATAGATTTTATAAATGTATGTTTCAAATCCTAATTATATGTATGTGTGTGTGTATATATATATATATATATATATATATATATATATATATGTATGTATGTATGTATATATATATATATATATATATGTATATGTATATGTATATGTATATGTATATGTATATGTATATGTATATATGTATATGTATATGTATATATATATATATATATATATATATATATATATATAGATATAACATTAGATTTTCACATTCATTTGCAGATATAAATATATACTTTATTTCATTATTAATATTATTCTTTATTTTTTATTTTTTATTTTTTTCATTACATTTTTATCCCTCCAAGCTTGGTCGGCCTGCATCCCTAAATATTCATGGGGATAAGGGTGGCTGGTTGGCCGACCCTTTCCTTCAATATGGATGGGGTTGGAGTCAGCCCCCAAACCCTTCCTTATATATATATAACATTAGATTTTTACATTCATTTGCAGATATAAATATATACTTTCTTTCATTATTAATATTATTTTTTATTTTTTCATTACATTTCTATCCCTCCAAGCTTGGTTGACCTGCATCCCTAAATATTCATGGGGATAAGGGTGGCTGGTTGGCTAACCCTTTCCTTCAATATGGATGGGGTTGGAGTCAGCTCAGTCGTGCCCCCAAACCCTTCCTAAGATATATATATATAACACAATAGAAATTATATATTAAAATGGATATTTTTTCATAACTATATTTTATTTATTTAAAATAAAATGTAAAATTACTAAGTTAAAATATAATTGATTTCCATAATAGATATAAAAGTAAATCCAATATCTTTCTATCTAATTTTATCAAAATTAATAAGTAGATAAAGATTAATTATACAAGAATTTTTTTTACTTACTTATAATCAATATAAAAGAAGTGTTAAATAAACATATATATTTTAATTCCACAACATAAAGATAACTATTTTTTTTTAATTTACAAATAAAACTTTTAATTAAAGAAAGTGAATGTTAAGAGAAAAAGGGGTATTTACATTTGTATATATATACAATCCATTTGTTTCATATAATTTTAAAATAAATAGCTCATGTTGTTGTTGTTGTTGTTGTTGTTGTTGTTGTTGTTGTTGTTACATATCCATTTATTCACAAAATGCACATATTTTCCATAATATCAACTTACACCACTTGGTTTCTAACAACTTTAATAATAAACAATATTCACTCATTTACTTATTAATTTACATGAACAATGATGTAAAATTTCCCAATTTTTTTCTTTTAATAAATTTATTTTATAAATGGATAAGAGGGAGGAGTTTTTGTTTTTGTTTTTTGGGTTTCTTTCTTACAGCAATTGAACAACATCCACAGACCTTTTTTTTTGAAAAAATCAATTTTCATCCCCAATAAAGATTCACTTGAGGATTTTAAAAAATGTTAAATATTCACTATATTAATTATCCATATAATCTATAAATTAAATAATAACAATATTTTTCAAAACAATATTTTCATATTCATTTTACTACAAAATTCAAGGTATTAGAAGATAATAGAGAAGAGTGGGTGAAAGTTAATTTTTCTAATTAAATAATATTAAATCAAATATGGAAATTTTCTATTAAACCTTTATTTAATTTTAATAAAATATAATGACATAAGAGGCTTGCCTCTTCTCTACCATTTTACATACAAGATACATGCTCTCAAAACTCATGAAGATCTTCTCCCCTCAAGCTTCCAATAATATCCTCTTATGCTCCTTCTTACAAGCTCTCTCAAAAACCACCCAAAAAAATGAACCTCCAAAATAAGACTAAGTGTGGGAATAAAAGGAAATTTTTAATTTTCTATCTGAAATATTTTTCAATCAACGCAATAAATGAAAGAGTACTCTTCTTATAAGAGTCACCTCATGTCTTAAAAACCCATACCTACTCTTAATGACCTTACAAGCCCATGTGAGCTTACTTGTCTAAGTCACCCACTTAGCACAAAGTCAAAATGGTCTCTTACACTCAAAAATAACTTATCTTACATTGTCCAAATTTCCACTCATCCACTCACCCTACTCTAGGTCCTAACTTAGTTCATCTAGCCTTCCTAGAGAGGCTAGGCACAACTTACTAATAAATTCCATTATAAAATTCCTTATGATTTATGTGGATTTAAATATTTATTGGATTATGATTAAATTAAAAGAGATTATTATAATTATAAATTAATAATAAAATATTTCAAAATAATGAAGGAAACAACATTTTAATTCTTACACATTTGAAGTCTTATCAAGATAGGCAAACACATGATGACAACAAGGTCACAAAGATTCAAACATAAGGGATATTACAATAGGTTGGTTCTATATCACATGGTACTTGTATTTCATGAAATTATTCATATAAAATAGTTTTATAGATTTTATACTATTTTAAACCTTGAGTATTGAGATATTAACATGCATATTGCTCAATTGATCAAAAAGATCATATCCTTTACTTTTAATCACTAGTTTAGGCTTGGGAGGAATAGTTGTATATTAATAGGTGGTGGGATAGATTAGGCACCCTTACCTTTTGGTGTGGTAAAAACATAGACCAAAAAATCCAATATAATCTATGGTTGAATAATGGGAGAAGGATGGTAGTCGTCACTCGAATAGGATCTAAGAGGAATAAAGTGTTAGGAGAAAGCATGTTGGCATTTAAAAATGAGTTTTATATTGTTAAAAAAAGAGTTGTAATATTATTTTAAAACACTCTCTTTATATTTATGTATTTTCTTATTCTATTGGATGATATCTTTGATTGATTTAGCATTACAAATAATGACTATCATTATGTACTATATAGAGAAATAATTGATATATATATATATAACATGATTATAGGAAAATACATTTCTAACTTTAATTTTTAATATTATGAAATCATAATTTACAATAAAATAGTAAATAAAAAACCCTAGGTCAATCTAGGGTCTGAAGATCAAATGTATGGTTCACCAAATGTATAATCCTAAATTGATTGTATGGGGTATAGGGTTAATAATATAGATAAGCTTAAGCAAAAGAGTGACAAACTAATATAATATGACAATTAATAGAAATCTTAGATAAACTATATTTTGAATTTATACAATTGAGATTGATAAAATTAGTAATGTAAAAATATTGAAAGATATTACAATAAATAAGAAACTATGGTATTTAGCTAGTTTATTATGTGCATACTAATTTAGACTAGAAAAATGTGTAAAATATGTATGATAAATATTTTATATCAATCATCATATTTAATAAATTACACCTTTGTAGCTATAGACACCGTCAATGCTAGCTTATGACTGTGACATAGTTGTCCAGTAAGAAATAATGATCAGAAATGGATGCATCAAAAAAAATTATTCTAGATTTTTTGATTATGTATTTAAACCTAGGATATAAGTTGTCACCTTTCACTGATTAATCAAACCTTAGATCTTCACCCTTCTTCACCCTTAGAATGAGTTTGTTAAAAAATGGGTTAGTGGGATCATAGTGTCAAGCTACCTCAAAGACCCCTCTATAAATGGACATTGCCTACATATCCTATACTCCAAGGAGGGCCTCAGACTTATGTAATTATCACCTAGGTGTGGGAAAGTGTGTGCATAGGGGTGAAATATACTATATGAAGATGCATGCAATGATCTATCTTATAATTTGAAAAATATCACTCGTGGACTATTCTTTGAATTATTCAGACCTGTAATATGAATTATCCTATAATTTATATGAAAATAGGAAAGAATATATTAGAATAGAGTGATTGTATAGTTAATTCATTTAGATTTAGTAGGTGTTGTATTGGTATTTTATAGATGAGGAATGAGAAGGCTTAGACTTATATTTATACCACACCTTTTTAAAATATCTCATAGTAGGGTTCAATAAGACAAATAGGACAACCCATAGGTTTTGAATCATTTTTAATTTGGATGAATTTTGGATACTAAACACTAGATAAGTATCTAGACAATACCATCATCATTAGTGTCCTTTTATGGTTAGTAGTGTCCAAAAGGTTGGAAAATAGGTATGAATATAAAATTGATAGTGAATGATAGTTATCAAGTTTTAAGATTTTTTGTAGTTCATGAGACCTAGGTCATAATAATGATATATGTTAGACTAAGAGATAAGCATTTAGGTATAATGAGATGGTAAATTTGAGTCTTGTAGTAGCAGGGAGGTCTAGAACTTATGGGTAGAACACTGATTGATATTTGTCAAATGTACAATACTGAGATGCTATAAATAGTCATGTTTAATATCTATAATGAGTGAATGAATTTTTTAGATATGTATTTAGTGATAATATCATAGGCACACTTATGATTATATTCAAATTACATACCTATTTGAAACATACATTATATAATACACCTACTCACACATGAACCATACAAATAGTTGGAGATTATGTATTGTATATGTCATAATTTACTAATTTAGATATGTCATTATAGTTATATTCATTATCTATATTAGGGTATGTATTTATAACCAAACCATATTTAGAATTGTGTTTTTTAATTTAGTTTTCTCTTCAATATATTCATCATCATCAATAAAATGTAGCCTAGTTGAGTTCATATGTGGTGAAGAATTATATTTCATAACTTGAGAATTAGTTGGAGAAATAGATTGTACCTGATCTTGTTGATTTGGATGTTCCATTTCTTAAAATATAAATATTATTTCCTTGGATCTCAAATGTAATGTGATCATTTTTTTGTCAAATGTTACATCCATGGATCTTATCCATGTTTTATCTAGTATGGCATTATATTGGGTCAAATTAGGATCAATATGGAGTATAGAAGAATAAAACTTGAGATAAAGGGCTATGGGAAACTCAATGGATCATATTATGGGTTGTGCAGATAAATTAGTCTAATTGAAGTTTTTGATGTCATATCCAAGAGTTTTTAGAATATTAATGCTACATATATTAATTTCACAATATTTTTCAAATATGATATGCATTGACTATAATATATGTGAGGATGATGATTAAAGGTTACAAGAATGAGGAAAAAGATTGTGTTTCCACCTTATAAATAATCATATATTTCTTACACGTATCTTCTTTAGATAACTCTTATTTTGGTAATTCAACCTTGACAGATGGAAAAATAATTTAAGCGAGTTTATAAATATTAAAAAGTGTGTTTGAGTTTGGTGGTTATTTAATACATGTATCCAATGTAAAGTCACCATTATTAATAAGATCCTATATTATATGTTTTAAATCATAACACCTATCCACAAGATGTCCATGAAATTTATGATAAGCACAATAGTACTTAAATATTTGCATACTATGCATAGGAAGTAATATGATCAATTTATTTCAAAGCATGTTTCTAATAGTTGTAGTTAGAGAAGTATTAATATTATGTAAATTTTATGATTTATGATTTAGATTATTTTTTTACTAACCCATGTTGAAAATTAAATATTTTAACACACATGGGTTTTTAATGGGGAGGTAAAGATGTAATTTATACTAACTTTCTTAGGATTTGAGGCATGTTTATCTTATATTTAAGTGATTAAACCTTTATAGATAAAGTTTGGACTTGTGTTTGTAAATTTTTTTTGGAATGCATAATAATAAGAAGAAAATGATGTGCAAAAATGGTGGAAAATAAATAGGTTCAATCAACGTTTAAGTCTTATCATGAATGATTGCACTAGGCACACTACTTATCATGGGTTAAGATTATTTGGATTTATTATAAACACAAACCCTAAACATTTTGGATTCAATAATCATGAAAAAATATATAGTATTATGCACCCTAATACTTCATGTTGTGATGGCATGGACATATGTATCCAATGTAATCATACAAAAAATAATATTGGAGGGATGTTGTCTATCACAAAAATGAGGTTTTGGGGGATGAGGAATGAAAGGATTCATTCATGCTATTTCCAATCAAGTGGTAATTGAAATCATCTTAGATTCATAATTTAATAAATATGTATTACTAAGGAAATATAATATTTCATAATTATTAATATCATCCTTATTTTTATAAATAAATTTAATCATTTAATTGCATGCATTATAAACATATTGTATATTTTAAGAAATAAACAAATAATCTTGACATTCAAAGCTTTGTTCACAAAATTTAAACTATTATCATCAATTAGAATTGTGTTTGGGTCTTGATTATGTAGATAAGGTGAATTAAGAAAAAATATCTAAAATTCAAACCTTGATGTGAAATAAATTTGAGACCCTAAGAAATTATGAAACTCTTAGGTTGTATGTATGCAAAAGATGAATTTGATAAAGTCCAAATATATAATCAACCATACTAAGAAAACCATGATGAATTTTAGGAAAAAATGGTTTATGATAAATGTAAATAGATATATGAAACCCAAAATTTAATTTAAAAATAGAAATATCCTTTTGTCATTAGACTAATTTTAATGAAAATAAATAAACTTTAATTTTTAAAAATCCGTTGTCTATTTTAAAGAGAAAAAAGAGGTCTTTGATAAAATCACTATGACTAAAAAATACAAGTGTTTCAAAAATAGATTCATTTTAAATAATATATCAACTAAAAATGTATGAATATAAGAAACAACCCCAAAAGAAGAAATCCTATTAGGAGTGTTAGAAGTGGTCCTTGGAATAAGAACATGGTAGTGTTGTAGTCCACATGGTTTTGATGGGACTTGCAATGTGTTAAATTGTTAATACTTTATTGATTAAATGATTTCTTGAACTATGATATGTATTCTTGTCGTTAACTTATTTATAGACTAATTACATAGTTAATTGCAAAAAAAAATGTCACATTTACTTGAATAATACAAACACTTAAAATCTCACTAAATATTAATCAATATAAAAGTACAACTTATGCAATGGAAAGGATAAATTAGTTTTCAAAGAATACATACACAAAAACACAATTTAAAATTAAATCATTAGTAGTAAAAAACTTATATCAGATTAAAAAATACTACAAAGAGATAACATATCCCATTACATATATTAAATATATATAGATTTGAAGAAAACAAGAATATTCACCATATTGACCCTTTATTATTTATTTTATTCAATATGAGGTGAAGGTTAAAAATTAAACTTATTTCCTTGACTTACATGAACATTTACATTATTAAAAATATACAAAATTATCTATCTATCATACATAAAAATGAATACCAAAATACTTGTAAAATATCCTTCACATCTTCCTACTAACACTTTATGAGACTTAAATAATTATGTCATTTTGAGTCAAAAATTGTAAGAAAAGTGTAGGTGCCTAAAACCTAGTTTGTGTATAGAGGTAGAGTTGCCTTGAGAATTTACACATCTAATTTAAAAATAAGCTTTGGTCACAATTTTTATCAGTGTTTTTTTTAATCAATTTTCACTTTTTGCACACTACTTAGCCTCCTTTTTGGGTTTTCAAATAATTATCATATCTACCAATCACACTTTACAAGTTTTTAATAGGTTGGCATAAATATAGTGTTGCCCTTTATGGGGTTTTAACCATCCTAGCCTGCTCTTAAGGTCTTGTTATGGACAAAATTGTTGTTGAAATCAAAATCTATCAAAATTAAATGGAACATAATATATTAAAACATTGGAGGTTGCATTGACAAAGTTTATAGAGAAGGAGTTGGTTGGGTAGGATGCATGAAGGCTGATGAAGTAACAGTTGGTGAACTAGGATCCTACTATAAGTTGGTTATGTGGGAGGGAGATCTTTTCTTGAAATATCTTGATGGGTTCAGTAGGGGCAATGTATTTTTACTAATTGTGGATGTCTTGGAGAAAGATATTGACCAAATCTACTTTGTTTCTAGTTTAGTCTCCCAATGCATCCCTTACCATGGAGAATATTGTTCTTATATATGTAAGGATTTTCATTATTAATTGAACATCATCTTAGGTTGTAACTTCAATAATTGGGAAATATTTTACAACATTTTTTTGGATGACATGCATGATTTGATCCATTCTCTCTAAATTTATATTTACCAAACTCATAGGCTTCTCATGGCATTGTCCTTATACAAAAATGATTTTTTAATAACAATGTCTATATAATCCATTGTCATTTTAATTTTTATTATTTCCTTTAATTTGTCAAGTTTCTTCATATCATTATTGATTTATTTCAATGAATCTTGGAGATATGTTTTATTGTTGAGAAACTAGCATGAATTATTTTTTCCTATATCATAGATGCAAAAATGACTTGTTCATACTCTTATAGCAACTCAAATATAGAATTAGTTTTACTATGTAACTCGTATACTTGTGATTTTATCTGCTTCTATTATTGTACCACTTATGTAATCTTGTGATAATTTCGTGATGATATCCATGAACTAATTTGAATCAAACATCACTTGATTACCTAAAAATTAATTTACTAGGGTCAAGTAGATGTCATAAATTATATTTATTTCCTTTGTAAATCAATCATATAACTCATCATTATCCTCTTTAAGTTGGTCATTATTGAATTGGAGTTGGCTGGATATTTTCAAGATGGAAGCATTGTAACCAATAATGGTGTATATTTTATTATCCAAAGGGAGCTATGTAAAATCTAGGGCCACTTGCTATGGTGTGGTAGATATCATGAGATGAGTTAATGAAGCTAAAGTTGCCATTAGTGTTTGACTTATTTATGTTATAGACTGGATAAAAGTTGTGTGTGCATGGTAGTTGGGGCCTAAATATACATCCATAAATACCCCATGTATCATCTATGCCTTTGGATCCTTGATATTGTGAACTCAATATTTTTGAGTTATATCCTATAGAAGTTATTAGGGTTGTGCCTAGGTTTTAGTTACTTTGGCTTACTCTGTGTACACTCCTTATTTTCATTACTCCAAATATTGTGTAACTATTGACTATTTTGACCCCAAGTCAAAATAGGTCAACCCCATATAGTCCAAAACTTGATATAGGGGCATATTATAATTTCATAAGATGTGGCATGGTTCATTTGATGTGATTTAATGTGTTTTTAGCCTTAGTCATGGTCACATTTAGTCCTTGTGTCATTTTATGTCACTTAAGGGTCATAAATGAGGATGGTATAATTTTACTTGGTGTTTATGTGTTATAAACCTCCTTCCAAATTATAATATGTTATATTCCTTCTCAAGACTCATTGAAACTTGTAGGTTCTTAACTAAAAATCAAGAAAATAAGTGAAAAGGAGTTTTGAAGGTTGTACGGCCTATGAGAGAGTGGCATGTGGGAGAAGATTATGTAGTGATCTTTAAACTTCCTTGAATCCATTTCCATGTTTTATATATTTTTTAATTGTAAAAAATAGTCCAAAACCATTTCTCTTCTCCATCACTCCACTAGGCAAGCAAAATTAGTCAACAAGTCTTTGGATGGTACGACCAGTACGAGGAATTATAGGTCAAATTATCTTGGTGGTGGGTATTAAACTTGGTCTAATTAATTTTAATGTTTTTATTTGTAATAATGGTTTCCTATAACTTATTAACCATTCCTAAGAAGTTGATTGTCTTGTTTTACTAGCTAATCCCCACACCTTGTAGGTTTTACTTCAGTATGAGCTAGTCTGTATAATCTAGTTAATGATTTTGATTCCATAGGATTTAAAATCTATCCTATCATGTTTTACATATTTAATTTCATGTTTATAAGTGACTTGGTAAGATAAACATCTCAGATTGTAGGTTGATACCACCATTTATAGTTGCAGGCATTTTTGATCAAATACAGAGGTCTTGGTTCTCATAATGGTTTCATATTAATGTTATATGTAATTATTAATGTTTTCATGTCATAAAAATAATTTTATTTCCAAGATAGGCCTCTCAAGATCATGCATTGATAAAAAAACACAACCATATATAAATCACAGTCAACTTCCTGCAAGTTTCAATTTACAGTCATGTTGAATGAAGGTTCTGAGCATGGTCATGAAAATGTAATGAAGATTTCAAGGTGTTTATCGTATTTTTGAAGCATTAACAATCATTCAAAGACCTTTCAAATGAAAAATTATGGACTATGATAGTCAATTCTCATGTCTACATAGTCATACACCTTTAGTGTGCACCTACAGGTGGTCTTAAGAGAGTGTCATATTGAAATAGAGTGTGGAAACTTGTTTAAAGCATTTCAAGGTTGTAAAATCTCATTTTAATACTTTAAGAGAGTATATAACTAGTTATGATATACCATATGTACACTATAGAGAGGATTACAAAGAAAGTTAGTCAAACATTAGTCAAGAAATCATAAAATATATATTTAAGGCATAAAAAAACTTAACCTATCTATTCATGTGGGAATTAAAAATGATAGAAATAAACAAATGAAAGAAAACAACACTAAATACATTCCCAAGTGGATTCACCATACAAGTGCAGCTCAAAAGCATGTTCTCTCTTGATCAAGAGTTCTTGTCTTCATCAACAATGGTGGTAACTCTTCCAATACCTCAAGAATTCTTTGCATAACCTAGGATCAAAGTAGATGAAATATCTAATCTAGCCTATCAAATTAATCTTGATAAAATAAAAAAATGATCAACACAAAGGATTATGGAGACAATTTAGCATTATAACTTTGCATAAATCAAGCTTAAAAATGATGTTCATGACCTCTCAATTTATATATTTTTGAGATTGATCAGGATTAACCATGACCATCCATCTCAAGATTGAGATGTGTGGTCATGAATAAATATAATATTTGGGATTAAATCCATAAATATCTTTAAATTATTTTTGAATAAGGGGAATTAATGAGGCATGGGAGACCCATAATTTTGATATTTTATGCATTTATGGCTTAGGGATGCCTTTTCAAGAAATGATGTCATTAGGTGATGCAGTTAATAGAAATTAATTTCAAAAAATAAATATTCAAAAACTCTCATGGAAAATCCACTTAAGCTCTTGATTTAGATTAATTATCCTTAAACAAGGTTAATCAAATTTTGTGCAATTATTTGGAAATTAACCCTCAATTAATCAAAAAGGTCATAAAGTCATATTGTTGGGGTGTAATTTGATTGGAGAAGAATTAGAAGGTGATTTTAGATGTGTTGGAACCATATTCCCATTTAGGATGTTACCGATACAAAATAACAAAGGTACATGATGTGTGTTGATGAATTAGAATAAAAAAGTGATCCAAAGCACTAAAAGGCAAAATAATCATTTTGACTTGAAATGAATTGATCAAATTTAGGAATCACATAAAATTCATTGCCCCATTTAGGGATACATAAGCCTAAATCATCACTTGTAAATGACAAGCTCAAACCATTTAGTGCATTTTATGGGTTTTGGCCTAAAATGTGCATTTTAGTGCAATTCGAGTAAGATTGATAATTTCAACACAAATAGTGTTAGGAATTAGATGTCTACATTTTGCCCCTATTTGAGAAGGCATAGAGAGACATTCAAATGAAACAACATATTTTTAAAGAAAAGAGTTATCATGAAGAAATTAGAAATGACCCATGATGCCCCCTCGAGAGGGAATATTAGGATGAAAGAGAAGGATGGACTCTCAAAAAGAGAGGGACAAAGAGAGATTAACCCATGGAATAGTTCACATCCAAATGAGCTAATTCTTGCATATGTGGTTACCATTAATGATCAAAATATAATAAGAGGTATAATGGGCCCTAGTAGATGGGGGGAATGGAAAATATACAATCTGTAAATGTAAGGGACACACTTTAAATGTACCCAATTCAAGAGTATAAGTTACACACTTATGATATTGATCAATCCTGAGACATGTTACAAACTAAAATATTTCCATCATGGGCATTAGTGTGGAGATCCTAGAATTAGAGGAAAAGAGAATTTGGTATCTAAAGAGAAGATAATAAGTACTCCAGTAGAGTAAATATGATAATGATAAAACAATTTTTCCTGAATAGGGTGAATTTTGATCATTTGATAAAGAATAAATAATGGTTTGCCCCTGTAGAGTTAATTTGATTTTGACATTATTCAAATGTTGTACCCTAGTATGGGCAGTTGGAAATAAAAATATCTCAAGGATATAAACCAATAAATAGGTTAAAGTGAGTGGGCACAACTTACATGTGATGGTGTAATGGCTAAAAAAGCCATATAAAACCTAGCATACGAGAATGCACAAAGTGATGAGAGAGATGAAAAGAAGAATGGAGATGGCTGAAATGACTCTAGATGTATAACACAAGTGGATGCTACCTACATAGTTCCATGGACTCATATTCCAACATGAACTTTAGGCCAATGTAGCTCACCCAAGTTTGGGAGAGAATGGAATGAGGAATGATGAAAACTGACCAAGAATTTATTAGACTCATAATGTATGTGAAGAGATACACATCTAAGCATAGAGTCAAGTGCTAAAATGCATGATACCTAGATGCCTATTTTCATATTATAATACTATATTATTCAAAGTGTTCTTGAGAAATTTTCATCGAAGTGATGTTGATGTTAAGAATTTGAAACATAAGCAAAAATTCCTTGTTATAGCAAAACAAATTAGGCATCATAAGTATGAATAACTTAGAATGACATAATATTCCAATTGTGCTAAGCTGATTCAAATTTGAATACCTATAACTAAGGATAATGGTAAAACAATGACCAAAACCAAAGTTACAACTATTTACATTTAAAAAAAAATAAAGATAAAGAAAAAGATAACATAAATAAACCTAACTTGAAATCAAGGTATGATCAATCAAGACTTAAGTAGAAACAAAAATGTTTAAAAATAAAAATCAAGAACATCTTAATGACATGAGACCAAGATATAAATAATCAAGATCCATGTGGACCATCAAAACATTCTTGAACACAAAAGAGAAAACAAAATCAAATAAAAAAACAAGACTCCAACATCAATCAAATAAACAAAATGGTCCAAGAATAACTTAATAACATAGGATCAAGATATAAATAATCAAGATCCATGTGAATACTTAATATGTTATAAAACACAAAAAAGATAAGAAAAAACATACATGAAAACATAAGACCAAGATGAGATAAGAAGTAATAAAAAGAGAAAAGGAGAATAAATAAAAGGAGAGGTGTGAAAGCACAATAAAACACCTAGAAAATAGAAATAAACACACACAAATAAAAAACCAAGTTAGTGTGGTTTAAATACAAATGTTCATGTACATGTGGTAGAGGAGTTACTTTCCACCACAACATAACAAAGAACAATGACACAATAATTGTTCCCTAATTAAAGAGGAACAATGATAGAAGAAATGGGGGAAGAGAAAAAATTGAAAGGGTTGGCTGAGCTAAATCCAAATGTACAAGACAAGTGGGAGTTGCCTACATAGTTACATGGATGCATGTTCCAACATGAACTTCAGGCCAAATGTAGTTATCCCAAGAAATGGGATAAAATAAAAATGATGATTAGACCAGCATGATTGATGTTATAGAAGAAATGGAAGATATGTCAAACAAATGGGAGTGGTCTTGTAAAAAACAAGCTAATGGGACAATAAAGAATGATCTTGAAAAATGGAAAGTGCATGGGACAAGATGAGTTGGTGTTTATTTTCTTCAAAAATGGTAAGATCATAGCATGGTGGGATAGGAATGTACAAATGTACAAAAGTGTGAGATAATGTTTTTGTTCTTTTATGTATCATGTTCTAATTTTTTGGTATTTATAAAGTATTTCCAATGTTTTTGGGATAAAATATGCATAAGGTGGGACCATATAGTCAAGGAGATGCACACCCAATAGTAGAGGTTATAATAAAATAGCTAAGCCAATTGCAACAACCCATGATCTCAAATTGGCAAGAGTGGGCGTCTTAATAAGATATCAAATGCCTACAAAGAGCAGCAAATGTAATATAAAATAGTGTGTAGCATAAAGTATCTATTATCATAAAATTGTGCACCCTATGATACTCTATCAAACTCTTACAATTTGATGTAATATTGAATCATCTCTCATGTTTTGGGGACCTTGTAAGAGATGAATCTCTAGGATTGAAAGGACTAGCTCCCTAGATTCTTCTTTAAGATGCCTATCACCTAATCTAATGCTTGTTCATGGAAAAAGGGTAGAATTTTTTCATGAAATAGAAACTACAATAAAAAGGTGATACACCAAAACATATTCCATAGACTATCACACTCTTACTAAACAATAAAGCTTTCCAAGACCAATTCTAGGCATTGAATGACTCTAACATAATTTATTTAATATGAAGGTAGCATACATAGGAAAATCAACAAGATAATTGATCTAAGGGTAGATTTCACACCATAGAGATAATTTATTGCTTGAATAAGAGTCTAATATAATTAATACACTTCATATGACCTATTAAAATTATAACTCTTACTTAAACATGAAGGATAAAGGGAAGTAAGGATGATACTATCACTTAGATCCACTATTCATCACTCACACACATAGATAAAATGTTCATAACTTATAATTAGACTTGTATTCAATGTTCAAAGACAAAATTTAATGTCATACTAGCAGGGCTTCACCATACTAGCTATGGTGTCCCTTACAATAGCCAAAATGGATTGTATTTATAGAACTTGGAAGAAGAGAGAGAAGAGAGAAGTTGAAGAGGCACAAGGACAAGTGTCCAAAGGTGAAAATAAGTTATAATTCATGTAGATGAGGTGAAAAATGAGTTATGAAATTGATTTTCAGATGATCACATCCCAAATAAGCCTATTCTCCAAATGTGGTGTAACATCTTCTCAATCATTCTATCTTAGAAACTACCTTCATCATGGGCTTCTTTGAGCATTCCAAAATAGATTAAGGAAAAGTGTCTTATGTGTGTCGAGGAGAAGAGGTTACAAAGAGGCCTCCACCTATATTGGTATTTTTTCTAATCATAGATATTCTCTTACACAAAATTCATCATCATTTACAACCATGATCACTCTCTAATAGGCTTTTCTTGAGATTTGGCACTATCATCTTCTTATCTTCCCTAACTAATCCATGCCAGGGGTCTCATGACACAAGGTAGGACACTTCATACACTTGGCTTCATTAGACACATCTTTAAAAGTCTCCAAATTTATATTACCACTCTTTTCACTATGTCATTTTGGAGACTAGCTAAAGTGAAAGGCCTAATAGGGGCACTTATGAACATTTTCAAGCTCTAAAAATGGCATATGGATTTTATTCAAGTCCCAAGATATCCTCCCAAGTGATTGGTATCCCATGATTATCTTCAAGACCTACAAAACATAATAAATTATCAAAGAAAATTATTTTATGCTTAACTTGTATGGATTCCATACAATATATCTCCATATCTCTGATCCTCATGAAGTTTTCAACAAATTCTCTTTAACTCTCAAGGTCAAATTTGTCCATTTGGATGCACTTTGGGCCTCATTTCTTCCATTGGGTCACAAAACAAGGTCTCCAAGGGTTTTGAGGCCACTTGGACTCTTGGCCTTTTTTCATAAAGGATATATGTTATAAACTCTTCAAAATTCCATTGAAGGATCCTCAGGGAATCTCTCTAACTTCCCTAAAAACCTCAATGTCCCATGCATAAGCTCATGAAAATTTCAAGCATTTGAAGTTGGCATTTGAGTCCTCATGCATCCTATGAGGGTTTTAAGTGTAATCAAGCCAAGAATTTATTTTCTGATGATTCTCTTATCTATTGAAGGTTTAAAAACCTATATATACATATCTCAAACATGACTCAATCATTGTAATATATTCTCAAGAGCTAGGAATGGAAATGATATCTATTTAGCAACTAGGCCTAGGCCTTCTCCAAAAGACCTGCTTGTAACTTAGGCTTAATATGACTCCCAAATGGTTTCCCATACCTCTTAGGATGGTTTAACATATCTTTAATATTCACCTGATTATTTTTAAATCACTTGGGATACTTATCCAAGGTCAAAATTGAAAATGACCATCCTTACCAAGCCATTTGCTTACCATTCCTTACCATGATGACTACAACCTTGTAGTATAGGGTACCCTATTTGACCTCAAATATTATAGAAAGGTTTTATAGATTGTGTTAAGTTCTCTCCAGCTTTAATAACCTTAATTTGAGCTATCCTTATCTTTTGGTAACCTCTTTCACTTGTTCCCATGGAGTTATAAGGTCTATGCAAGGGGAAAAGTGTCCCATATTTGAGACAAAATAGGGGAAATTACACTATTAATATCACAAAAATAACTATTTAATAAGGTTATATAGGTCACAAATATTCTCTATACAAAAATTTAGCCTTTTAATCCATCATTTAACTCTCCAAATCCTCAAATTCCTTAAGCAGACTATTAGGTGCATGACTGTGAGGGTAGGCAAGGTATAGGCTTATGAATGCTTTGAGAAAGGAGTCATTTTTTATTTTGTATCTTTCAATGATTTCCATGAGATTAATTTTTTCCATCACCTATTTCAATCATTTCCCAATATGATTCTTACTTGAGAATTCACACACCCCATATTTGCTAGACTAGCCCCATGCTTTGACTGAGACAAACATTTTGACTCTATTTAGAGGTTTATTGCCACAAAAAAAGGTTTGAAAAGTGTTTTAAAACATGTTGAGGGTCCCTTGAGATCACCCTTCACTTTTTTTAGGTCATACTCCACCAACACAATCTCATTTGGTACAAGTAAAACCTATTTCCAACTCACTACTTGTCTCAATTTGTATAGACCTATAAGTGTACTTCGGGTCATTTGAAACTTATTTGAAGATGATTTAATTATTATTTAAGGTTTTAAAATCATCCATTCACCTTTTAAACTCAAGATAAGGTTAACTTTAACTTCTAACTCACTACCTATATACCCTCCATGACTGTGTTTCATGAATTTTAGGTCTACCTATAGATGCTCTTGGCTTTATATGCACTTGGTTATGTGGTGTTTTAGACTTCTACTAAACCTCTAGAGGTCACTTACCATTCATTGTACCTGTATCCACCTTGAAATATTCATTATATCTTTAAACCTCATGACAAAGTAATTGTCTACTGACTGTAATGGGATACTCTACCTATAGGTGTCTATAGGTGTGTATTGAGGTGATAATGAGGTTTGAGATCAAGGAAAACCATCCTCATTTAGGCTCCCAAATTATATTAAATTTTCAATTTCCTCTTCTTGTTTTTAATCATGTATACATAACCATATAGGTCGCTACCTATCTCAGTCATGCAATTGGTTGTAGGTGGTTATTCTCAATCCCTTGTATGGATTAAAAGTGAAATGTGAAGGACATGGCACCACTTAAAACATTACTTTTATGATATTTAACATCATAAGTGTTTCCTTAAATCATTTGAATCCTCCAATTATGAAATAGTTTCTATTTTTTAACCTTGATTAGGAAATCTCCCTTTTTGGTCTCAAACCTGTAGGTGGTATTGAAATAATTTAGTAGATCTGAGCATGACTTAGGAGTCCTAAAACTCATGTTCCTTGGACTTCCCAATTCCCTTATCTTCTAAGGAGATACCCTCATAGTATGGATACTATATGGGGCTCTTAGGATCTATTAATAATCCTTCTTGAAACTTATACAATTTTATCAAAAAACATAGAGTTCTCTATTTTGCCTTTCAAGGGACAAGGG
This sequence comes from Torreya grandis, assembly GCA_037957365.1. Taxonomy (NCBI): domain Eukaryota; kingdom Viridiplantae; phylum Streptophyta; class Pinopsida; order Cupressales; family Taxaceae; genus Torreya; species Torreya grandis. The sequence goes on from JARHVA010001638.1 coordinate 3,001,654, forward strand.
CCTGAAACTCAATCATGATCTTCACTTATTTGCTTGGAAAATTAATCTCAAGGACTGAACTGTTGTACTCCTTCCACCCAACCTAGACAAAGGAAAAGTTTTTTAAATGTCTCAATATCATTCAATGACCTCCATACACTTTGGTCAAAACACTTGAAGGTATGTATTGACTGTGACGTGCAGGGAAAACATGAAATATGTAAGACAAGGCCTTCAAAACACCTTAACTACAATTATCAACCCTTTAATGCATAACATACATCAGGGGTATCTTTAGAACAACACCAAAACACTTTCTTCAACATGAAGAAAGCACTTTCAAGGAAATTGAGATGATTGTAAGTGTGAAAGGACTAATCTTGTAATTATACACAAGCCTAGAAGAGGCTTTCTTAGGTATTTGAGATTTTAAAAACCAAGAGAACCATGGAAATGTCTTGGAAAGAATGATGAAGCACCTACAACAAATAAATCCATCAAACCAAAGTAATAAAATATGAGACAAGTGTAAACAGTGACCCCCTCATGGTTGTATATACATAAAAAGTTTCTTGGAGTGTTAGAATTTGTTCATAAAGGAGGACCCACCAATATGATAAATATTTCTATTAAAATGAATTTCACTCAGAGTACTATCCACCCCCAAGACCATTATTTCCAACTCCACCTGTACAGTCCACACCAAGTGTTTGAAACTACTCCTTTTTAGTTTGTTAAGACAAGAAGGAAAAGAAGTAATAAATGAAAAAATTTATGCACTATATACAAAAAAAATGTGGAAATTAGTGTGGGGAGGTGAAGATTCACTCTACCCATGTTTTTAGCTACAAGTGGACTCAAGAAGTCCATACAAGTGCCCAAAGGGGCCTTTTTTTAAGGAGAAACTACCATTTCTTGCATATAACTAAATTTTTAACTTCCACCTAACTTATAATGACATAATTTGACCCCCTCCACGTTTATATTCACTTTGGTGACAAATATTATAACTCCACCATCTGTACAAGTCATTAATTAGGCTAAAAAAGTGGCCAAATGACCATTTTTGCACATGAAATGTAGCATGTGGCCAATTATGACTTGAAGATAGCTTGAAACATATAAAATACCCTATTAGGAAATTTTCAAAATAATTTGTCACTTTGAATAATTTTGACCATGGTTTACCAACTTTGACTTTGGTTGACTACGTTAGTACAAGGAGGATGGGCTTCAACAAGGACTAGAGGAAGGATAAGTGAGACATATAGGACAATAAGAGAACCCATAGGACACATGAATCCTTATTAAAATTTAAAAATAGTATGGGTTAACCAAATTTTACTAGAATTCAAATTTGGTTAACATTCTTAGTGATTCTTAGGGGTGGCAAGCTAGCTATGCCTAAGACTAGTTGCCTAGTCCTTCCATTAGGCATGGAGTCACGCATATGGGCACTCAAATTTACTTGAAAAAACCTTTGAATAAAATAAATTAATTTGGTTTACCCACACACATAAAATCAAAGACACACACCAAAAAAAGGGAAAGAAACATGGTTGTGATATGAATCACTTAGGAAACACAAGACAAACTAAAATAAGCACACTCTAATATGTGCAAACTAAATAGAAAGAACTGATCCTCCTGGATCAAAAGGAAATTTTTTCATACCATCTTCTTGAATTTAAATATAAGGATGTATAGACTACCACTTAGGACTTGTCCTTGTATGTTTAACACCTTGCTCACTTCCCACAGTGCTTACATTGGTTTTATTTGGTTCTTTAGCTAAGAACATATGTTTAATGGAAACATACTCTTTTTGATTGGTTTGAATGGAAACCATAGCCCTTGGTTCAAGTGATTTTTCATTTATTCTATACTCATTTTTATCCTAACACTCAACCTCAACTTCTACTGCAAATGGCTTTTCATCATCAAGACTATACTCATTTTGAAAGGTAAGGTTTCCATCAAGCTTTGGTGGTGTTGGAAGTTGAATGCATGGAAGAGGTTATTTAAAAATTACTACCTCTCTTGGTATCTTTTATTCTTCATCTATCATATGCATTTGATTTTCTTGAGATGAACCATGCTTACCTTGTTCTTCAAAATTTTCAAACATGTACAAATAGGACTGCCTTATAACCTTATCTTCTTGTTGAGGTGCTTCATGAATTTCAATAGGTTCAGCTACAACATCTTCTTCAAAAAATTTCTAAATATCTTCATAAAGTTAAGTTTCATCATTCAAGCTCAATCAAATTTTTTCAAGATCATCCCAAAATGCTAACTCTTCATGATCAATAGAAAGGACTTGAACTTCATCAACTTTCTTAGCAATTTCTTGTGGAAGATCATGTTGGTTAATGAGTGCCTCCTCTTCAACTTGTGTTGTAATTTTATCATCATCATATTCCATGGAGCATGTAAATTCATCAATCCACTCAAGGTCTACTTCTTCTTTTCTTATAATTGAAGTGTCTTCTTCTCCCAAAACCTTTGTTGTTCCATGTCATTAGCTCCTTCCTCAAACTCAAAGACTGATCCACTAGGGTGAAGAGGTGTGCCAATGATAATCTCTTCATCATATCTGCTTGAGGTATCATCTTCAATATGTTTATGGAACTCATTGATGGTAGTATCACCTCCCAAATCCTGAAGATTCTTAGGAAAAATCAACTAATTCTCAAGTTTTGAAGGTAATAGAGAAGAAGTACTGAATGTCAATCCTTCAAGTGCTTTGTCAACCTTGTTCACATTCTAAATTTTATGAGGAGTGTGACTATTAGGGGGTATTACACTAATATTAACAATTTTTGGCCTTGGAGAGGCATTAATTGGAGTCACATGTGCTTCTATAACATCTCCTAAATCTCTCATTTTGGCTCTTATGTTGGTTACAACTGATGTACTTTGGTTCAACACATAGTTATCTTCCTTTTGAAAGTTCATAAGACCTATCCTTTAATGGCTACCCTCTCCATGAGTACCCCTTTGCATGATATTTTCTTATTCTGATGTGAGTCAAGGAGTAGCTCCTTCTTATGCCACTAAGGCTTGACATCCTCCTCCACCACCATACACAAACTGAACTTGAGATTGTCCCCAATGATCCAAATGTTTCTCTCCTTGAACCAAGTTAGTATAGACTAGAAAAATAACCCTTCTAGATGGAATGGAATTAGGATTATAGACATTGGGATACCTATTGAAACCTTTTTGACCTTGTCCTCTTCCTTGGTAATTGTTTTGGAGTGGAGGTCTATAATTTTGTGAAGGATAATATTTGGGATTGGGTGGAGCACTTACATGCAATTGAGCTTGTTTGAGCTGAGCTTGTCATGACCGAATCATTTCATCTTTGTCTATAAAATTATACACCTTCTTGGGAGTGTTTCTAGACTTGGAATTACCATTGGGAACTTGTGCTACACTTGGAGTTTCAACTAAACTATGAAATAATAAAGGCATGGAATCTATTGGAGGTAATTTCCTAGATTTTATCAAACTATTATCAGCTTTAATAGCTATCCCATATGCATTAGGTAAATTAAATCCTCCCATTTAAGTCAAACTTACTACCACATTAGTGAAAATAGCCTTGAGATAAGTGGGGAATACAAATCTTGGAGGAGGCCTCATGATAGGTGGAAATCTATACCATGTCCTTTGAAACCTTTCATTGAAATCCCCCATAGATTAATTAGAACCTCTCCTTATCACATTCAAATGATGGATTAGTGAAGTGTGGTCACTCTTATTCTCAAACCTATTCACCAAAAACTCTCCAAACTCATCACAATTAGTAATGTAACCACCCTCTAATGTACTATACCAATCAAGTGCTTTACCCTTTAGAGACATGACAAGTAGTCGAATAGTTATGTTAATTTGAGTGATATTGTAGAAGTTGAAAAAATTTGAAATGTCCCTAATGTGCTTAGATGGGGTAATAGGGCCCTCTCCATTAAATATAGGGAGACTTTTGGTAGCATTGGGAGGAATAGGATCATATGCATGAAGATTAATTGGATTTTGGGTGTTGAAGGCTAGGAAAGCATGTTGCCTAGCCATCTCTTCTTCTTTCTCTTGATCTTCAAAATCTTCTTGTTTAGGATCTTTAAATGTTAATAATGTTTCAGGATGTTATTCCTAAAGAGGAGATTTAGATAGAGGGACTTGATTGAATTATCTAATAGAAGATGATCTAGTGAAGATAATGAAGTATAATGTGAGGGACTTGATCTACAACCAGAAATTATGACCTTTTGGAGTCATCAAATGCTATATTAGAAACACTTCTACAACCATAGGCTTGTTAAGACTAACATTCACCTTGACATGGAAAAAATTAGGACCAGAAACCCCACTGGGCATGCCAGAACTATTGTCATCAAATTGTAGGATACTCTATCAAGCTCCTACAATTTGATGCAATATTGAATCATCTCTCAAGTTGTGGGGAACTTTTAAGAGAGATGAATCTCTAGGATTGAAAGGGCTAGCTCCCTAGATTCATCTTTAATATGCCTATCACCTAATCTAATGATTGTTCATGGAAAAGGGTAGAATTTTTGAATGAAATGGAGACTACACTAAATAGATGATACACTAAAACATATTCCATAGACTATCACACTCCTACTAAGCAATAAAGCTTTCCAAGACCAATTCTAGGCATTGGATGACTCTAACATAATTACTTCAATATGAAGGTAGCATACATAGGATAATCAATAAGATAATTGATATAGGGGTATATTGCATACCATAGAGACAATTTATTGCTTGAAGAAGAGTCTAGTGCAATCAAGACACTTCGCATGACCTATTAAGATTATAACTCCTACTTAAACATGAGGGATAAAGGGAAGTAAGGATGATACTATCACTTATATCCACTATTCATCACTCACAGACTTAGACAAAATGTTTATAACTTGAATTAGACTTGTACTCAATGTTAAAAGATAAAATGTAATGTAATACTAGTAGGGCTTTGCCATACTAGCTGTGGTCTCCCTTATAATATCCAAAATGGCTTGTATTTATAGAACTTGGAAGAAGAGAGAGAAGAGAGAAGTTGAAGAGGCATAAGGACAAGTGTCCAAAGGTGAAAATTAGTTATAATTCATGTGGATTAGGTAGAAAAGGAGTTATGAAATTGTTTTACACATGATCACATCCCAAATAAGCCTCTTCTCTAAATGTGGTGTAGCATCTTCTCAATCATTCTCTCTTAGAAACTACCTTCATCATGGGCTTATTTGAGCACTCCAAAGTAGATTAGGGAAAAGTGTCTTATGTGTGCTAAGGAGATGAGGTTACAAAGAGGCCTCCACCTACATTAGGAGTTCTTATAATCATTGATATTATCTTACACAAAATCCATCATCATCTGCAACCATGATCACTCTCTAATAGGCTTTTCTTGACATTTGGCACTAGAATCTTCTTATCTTCCCTAACTGATCCATACCATGGGTCTCATGACACATGGTATGACACTTCATACACTTGGCTTCATCAGACGCATCTTTAAAAGTCTCTAAATTCATATTACTACTCTTTTCACTATGTCATTTTGGAGATTGGTTGAAGTGAAAGGCCTAGTAGGGGAACTTGTGAATATTTCCAAGCTATAAAAATGACATATGGAGTTGATTCAAGTCCAAATATATCCTCCCAAGTGATTGGTATCCCATAATCATCTTTAGGGCCTATAAAAACATAATAAATTATCAAAGAAACCTATTTTATGCTTAACTTGTATAGATTTCATACAATCAATCTCCATATCTCTGATCCTTATGAAGTTTTCAATAACTTCTCTTTAAATCTCAAGATCAAGTTTGTCTATTTGTATGCACTTTAGGCCTCATTTCTTCCATTAGGTCAAAAAATAGGGTCTCTAATGGTTTTGAGGTCACTTGGACTCTTAGCATTTGTTCATAAAGGCTATACATTAGAAACTCCTCAAAATGCCACTAAGGTCTCCTCATCAACCTTGTCTAACTTCCATAAATACCTCAAGGTCCCATGCATAAGATCATGAAAATTTGAAGCATTTGAAGTTGGCATTTGAGTCCTTCTCATGCATCCTGTGAGGATTTTTAGTGTACTTAGGCCAAGAATTTATTTTTTGATGATTCTCTTGTCCACTAAAGGTTCAAAAACCTATATATACATATCTCAAACATTTTTTAGTCATTGTAATAGCTCCTCAAGAGTTAGGAATGGAAATAACCTCTATTTAGCAAATAGGCCTAAGCCTTCTCCAAAGGACATGCTTGAAACTTAGGCTTAATATAACTCTAAAATGGTTTCCCCTGCCTCTTAAGATGGTTAAACATATCTATAATAGTCTCTTAATAATTATTAAATCACTTGGGAGACTTATCCAAGGTCAAAATTGAAAATGACCATCCTTACCAAGCCATTTGCTTACCATTCCTTACCATGGTGACTACAACCTTTGTAGTATAGGGTACCCTTTTTGACCTAAAACTTTATATCAAGGTTTTATAGCTTGTGTTAGGTTTTCTCCAAATTTAATAACCTTAATTGAGCTCTCCTTGTCTTCTGGTCACCTATTTCACTTATTCCCATGGATTTGTAGGGTCTATGCAAGGGGAAAAATGCCCCTATCTGAGAAAAAATAGGGGAACTTCCCCTATTAATATCACAAAAATAACTATTGGAGAGGTTTGTGTAGGTCACAAGGATTCTCTCCACAAAAAATATCCTTTGAATCCATCATTTGACCCTCCAGATCCTCAAATTCCTTAAGTAGACTTTTAGGTGTAGGTCTATGAGGGTAGGCAGGGTATATGCTTGTGAATGCATTGAGAAAGGAGTCATTTTTGCTTTTTTATATTTAAATCATGTCGATGAGGTGATTTTTTTCCATATCCTATGTAAATCATTTCCTAATATGATTCTTACTAGAGAATTAACACACCCCATATTTGCTAGACTAGCCCCATGCTTTGACTGAGATAGAGAAATTTTAACTATGTTTGGAGGTTACTTGCCATAAAACAAGGTTGAAAAAGTGTTTTAAAACATGTTGAGTGTATATTTATATCATCCTTAACTTTTTATAGGTCATAAGCCACCAACACAGTCTCATTTGGCACAAGGAAAACCTATTTCCAACTCACTATTTGTCTTAGTCTATATAGGCCTTTAGGTGCACTTGGGGTCATTTGAAACTTATTTAAAGATGATTTGATTATTATTGAAGGTTATGAAATAAAAAATCCATCTATGTATCTCTTATTCACCTTTAAAACTCAATATAAGTCAACCTTAACCTTCTAACTCACTGCCTATATACCCTACATGATTGTGTTTCATGAATTTTAGGTTTGCCTATAGATGCTTTCGGATTTATATGCACTTGGTTATGTGGTGTTTTAGACTTGTATTGAACTTAAATAGGTTAATTTAATTCATTTTACTTGTATCCAAATTGAAAGAGTCATTATATCTTCAAACCTCATGCCAAAGTAACTGTCTACTGACTGTAATGGGATACTTTGCCTATAGGTGCTTGTGGGTGTGTATTGAGGTGATAATGAGGTTTGAGATCAAGGAACACCATCCTCCTTTAGGATTCCAAATAATATTAAATTTCTAATTTATTTTTCTTGTTTTCAAATACCTAGACATAACCATATATGTCACTTCCTATCTCAATCATGCAATCGGCTATAGGTGGTTGTTCTCAGTCCCTTGTACGTACTGAAAGTGAAATGTGAAGGACATGACACCACTTAACACCTTGATTTGATGATATTTCACATAATAAGTATTTATTTAAATCATTTTAATCCTCCAATTATGAAATAGTGTCTATTTTTAAACCTTGTTGAGGAAATCTCCCTTTTTGGTCTCAAACCTATAGGTGGTACTAAAATAATTCAGTGTATTTGAGCATGACTTCAGAGTCCTAGAACTCATTGGACTTCCCAATTCCCTTATTTTGCAAGGATATTCCCTCATATTATGGATACTAAATGGGGATCTTAGTTTCTATTAAGATTCCTTCTTGAAACTTAACCAATTTTTTCAAAAAACACAGAGTTTTTTGTTTTGCCTTTTAAGAGACAAGGGCCCAAAACTCAGCCATGATCTTTATTTCTTTGCTTGACAAATTATTCTCAAGGGATGAAATATTATACTCCTTCCACCATACCAGGATAAATTAAGAGTTCTTTAAATGTCTAAAGATCACTGAATGACCTCCATACACTCTGCTCATAACACCTGAAGGTATGTATTGACTATGATGTGTAGGGAAAACATGAAAAAACAAGAAATATGCAAGGTAAGGACTTTAAAACACCTTAACTACAATTATCAACCAATAAATTCATAACATACATCAAGGGTATCTTCAAAACAACACAAAAACACTTTATTCAACATGAATAAATCACTTTTAAGGTAATTGAGATGACTGTAAGTGTGAAAGGACTAATCTTGCAAGCATACACAAGCCTAGAAGAGGATTTCTTAGGTATTTGAGATTTCGAAAACAAAGAGAACCATGGAAATATATTGGAAGCATGGAAAAACACCTAAAAAAAATAAATCCACCAAACTAAAGCAAAAAAATTTGAGACAAATACAAATAGTGACCCCCTCATGGTTGCATATGCATAAAAAGATGATTTGAGTGTTAGCAATTGTTCATAAATAAGGAGCCAAAAGTTTGATAAATAATAATATGAAAATGAAGTACACTCAGATTACTATCCACCCCTAAGACCACTCTTCCCAACTCCACCTGTATGATCTACACAAAGTGTTTGAAATTACTCCTTTTTAGCTTGCCAAGACAAGAAGGAAGGAAAAGAATAAATAAATGAAAATTTTTATGCACTCTATATAATAAAAATGTTTAAATGGGTGTCGGGAGGTTAAGAGTCACTCTACCCATGTTTTTAGCTGTAAGTGGACTCAATAAGTCTATACAAGTGCCCAAAGGTGCCTATTTTTAAGGAGAAACTACCATTTCAATCATATAACTAACTTTTTAACTACAACCTGACTAATATTGACATAATTTAACCCCCTTCACATTTAGATTCACTTTGGTGACAAATATTGTAGCTCTACCATCCATACAAGTCATTAATTAGGCTAGAAAAGTGGCCAAATGACCCTTTTTTACACATGAAACCTAGAAAGTGGCTAATTTATGACTTAAAGACACCTTGAAACATATAAAATACCATATTAATAAATTTTAAAAAAAATTGTCACTTTGACTAAGTTTTACCATGGTTGACCAACTTTGAATTTGGTTGACTTGATCAATACAAGGAGGATGGGCTTCAACAAGGATAAGTGAGACATATAGGACAATAAGATACCCCATAGGACACATGAAACCTTATTCAAAAGTTAAAAATAGTATGGGTTGACCTAATTTGACTAAAATTCAAATTTGGTCAATAGTATCTCTAAAGAATTACTTGTAGGCAAAGGTCTTGAACTAAAAAGGTGCCTATGTTCACTTATCCGTAGAAGCTACAAAATACTATCCTGGCTTAACTTATTTGTAAAATTGGTGTTAAAGATGGCCATATTGTTCATGATACATAATTAGGATCATAATTTGTCAAGGGATAAAATTTTTTCAAGCTTACAACATGCCCAAGACATAACAAAGATTATAGTTCTCAAGGAGAATTATCTAAGATAGGATGACATGTGTTCAAAGTGTTAATAATTCTGAAGCCTTCACTATCTAGAGTCATGAAGAGTGGACCAAAGTAGTATAAAATGTGTTTAAGGTAGGATAAAATGGTGGGATAAAATTACTTCATCACAAGTTACCCCCAAGTAAGGGGTCTTGTAGATAATGGTTCAAAATTGTTCATGCATAGAATCTCTTAAGGTGTACGATGCTCATGGGATATGGAAATTCTTCACCATTAATTTTACCCATTTGATATGCCTTTGATCCATATTTTTCTATGACAACATATGATCCCAACCAATTAGGCTAAAAATTACCCTTTTTTGCATTCAACATTCATGTTTTTTATGTTCTCTTTCAAAACCAAGTTACCAATCTCAAACTCTCAAGGAAGAATGCCCTTGTTGTACCTTCTTTGAAATCTATTTTGATAGGCCTACAAATTTTCTAAGGCAGCTAAATGCTTAACATTAAGAAGTTCTAGTTTTTTTAGCAATGAGTATCTATGGTCTTCATCATTTTTAATGTGCTCTAGTGTATTCATAATGATTGTATCTCAATATCGATCTGGATAATAACTTTAGTACCAAAAACAAGGGAGTATAGAGTGGCTCCAATTGAGGTTTGATGATTATTTATATAAGCCCAAAGGGAAGTAAAGAGTTTCAAGTTCCAATTATAGCCAACATCATTAACAATCTTATTTAAGATGGTTACAATGGTTTTGTTCAATGCCTTAGCTTGTCCCTTGCCTTGTAGGTTATATGGTGCTAATTTATTATGCTTGATATTGAATTTATTAAAAAGATATTTCACATCTTGGTTCACAAAGGATCCACTATTATCAAATATAATATAGCTAGGATGCCATATTGATAGATGATATGGTAATGAATGAATTTGGTTATCTGCTTCCTAATAACATAAGTGAGAGGAATGGCCTCAATCCACTTGGTAAAGTACTCAATTACAATAAAAATGTGCATATGGCCATTTGAATGTGTTAGGTTAATTTTAATGATGAGATCGAGACCTGATGTTAAGAATGGCCATGGTGTTGTGATCAGTTGTAGTGGTTAAGAAGGTGTGTGTAGAAAATTTCCATGTTGCTGACAAAGAACACACTTCTTCACATAGTTTCAAGTATCAGTCTCCATTTTGGGCCAATAATAGCTTATTCTGAGGATCTTCTTTGCTAGGACTACACCATTGGTATGGGCCCCACACATTCATTCATGAACCTCCTTTAGTTCCATCTTGGATTCTCCTAAAGATAAATAATAAATAAGCATTCCATCATAGCCTTTATGATAAAGCATGTGGCAAGGGAGAGTATAATGTGTTAAGAGATGAAGGAGTAATTTCTATTGGTTGTTGCAAAGGTTGTAAAGGAAGACATGACTATGGAAATAGTTATAAATTCTTGGTACCATGGTAGCTCAGGTGGAGGATTAGGATTAGAAATGGTGCATACCCTCTCTAAATCTATTATAATATGTGTAGGCTAAAGAATATTTTCAATCAAGAACTAATATTGTTTAGCACTACCGTCTATTTGAATCATGGAACTAATCATTGCCATTACATCAGTGGATCAGTTATTTACTCTCATAACTTGTTCAAACTACATAGATTTAAAATATGTTTTGAGGTTATCAACAATTTTCTTGTAAGGAAAAAGCTTGTCATCTCTTGTTTGATATTGATTAGTGGTGTGATTAATGATTAACTATGAATCTCCATAGAACTTCAAGCTTTGAATATCCCACTATATAGAAAGGTAGAGCCCTACAATCAATGCCTCATACTCAGCCATATTATTTATATAATGAAATTATATATGGATTGCTTTGGGAATCAAATCCCCCTTGATGTGATCAACAATATGCTAGCTCTAAATCCATGGGATGTGAAGGATCTATCAAAATAGAGTGTCCACTGTTAAAGCTCCTATGATGTTTATTTTATCATCATGATAGAATCATCTAGAAAGTCAAACTTCAGAGGTTGAGTATCCTCAATATGAGCTTCTACAAGTTGGTAAGCAATTACTTACCCTTTGATTGCCTTTTGATTCTGGTACTCAATGCCAAACTCACTTAGGATCATAACCCATTTAGCCATGCATCCTTGAAGATTTGATTTAGATAAGAGGAACTTGAGAGGGTCCACCTTGGAGATGATAATAGTTTTGTTATTTAACATATAATGTCATAATTTATGAGTAGCAAACACCATACCTAAGCATGCCTTCTCAATAGGTGTATAGTTATGTTCATAAGCCACCAATGTGTAGCTCAAATAATAAACTATGTGTTCCTTAACATGATCATCAGATTGGGCCAAAAGTACCCCTAGTGCATGTTTTGTGGCTGATATATAAAGAAGCAGTGGCTTTCCTTATGTTGGTGGTTTTAAGACTGGTAGATTGGCCATGTATGTTTTAAGCTTTATAAATTCTATCTGGCAATATTCATCCCATTGAAATGTTACCCCTTTCTTCAAAAGATGAGTAAATGGGTGGGACTTATCTACTAATTGATAAATGAACCTACATATAGACTGGATCTTTCCTTGTAGGATTTGTAGTTGTTTAAGATTGTTTGGTGGATCCATTTCCATAATAGCCTTGACCTTGGTAGGGTTGACTTCAATCCCCATTTATGATATAATGAACCTTATTAATTTCCCTGATATGACTCTGAAGACACATTTCTTAATATTCAAGTGGACTTTATATTCATGAATCCTCTTAAAGATTCTTTGTAGAACATAAGGATATCTAGATCTTATTTGTGCTTTTGCTCGTATATCATCAACATAGTCCTCTATAATGTCATGCATCATGTCATGAAAGATGATAGGCATTGCATTTTTATATGTTGTTCTAGCATTCTTCAAGACAAATGACATGACTTGGTAACAAAATGTCCCCCATGTAGTGGTGAACATAGTCTTGTGTTGGTCTTTATGGGCTATCTTGATCTGATTATAACCAAAATATCCATCCATTAAGGACAACATCTCATACCCATTAGTTGAGTCAATGATCATGTTGATGTTGGGCAAAGGAAAATCATCTTTGGGGAATGATTTGTTGATATCTTGGAAATCAGTACAAAGATGTATACTTGGGGTCTTTTTACTCACTAGGACTATGTTGGAAACCCATTTAGAGTAATCTAGTGGTTTAATAAAATTGGTTCCTAAAATTTTTTTTAGTTTAGCCTTAACCAATAGGGCAATTCATGGATGCATCTTTCTCAATTTATGCTTGACTAGTTTGTCATCGAGATGGACAACAAGGTGATACACAAATAAATCAAGGTCCAAACCTAGCATGTTAGAGTATACCCATGCAAAGATGTCTATATAATCCTTAAGAAAGGATATAATTTGTTCCCATTCTACTTAAGTAAGGGAAGCTCCAAGATAAATAATTTTGGGATCCTCATAGGTTCCCAAGTCACTTCTATAGTGTTCTCCACAAGAAGTGTGGATCCATCTTCTAGAATTATAGGCAAGGTATGATCATGATCATCTTCTTCTACCACATTTTCCTATTATTCCTCCCAAAGTTCTAGATAGTATTAAAAATCATAATCAACCATATTAGGTAAAGGACAAGTTGTAAAAACCTCTAGAAACTCAAGAGCAAGATGCTCAAACATTTGATGTTATTCTAAAGAGATGCCTATACTGGCTAGAGAACTTGGGCTAGATGGACCTTATGTGTCCTAAGGGGATGAGCAAACTTTCCTGTCTATGAGCACCTGAAATAGGTTTTCACTCAAAGGATTGTCTTTTTTTTTACTTTTTCCCTCATCGATGAGTGCTTCAAAGAGGTTTTCACCTAAATATATTGATGTTTATTCTTTATTATGACCAAGAAAGTTTTCCTACTCTCCAAAGTAGGTAAAAGGATCCAATAAAAAATCAAATCCCTATTTGTGATCACCAATGGGTAATCCATCTCATAAGCCCATATATTATATAATTTATTCTTCATTTTGAAACTCATCGAGGCATATGACCAAATTTTTCTAGTCCTAATCTATGAGTTCAGGATGTCAAAGGCATTGGGAATAATGAGGGTTTGCTTTAAGATGGGAAGCTCCAATGTTAATGATATAATGTCCTACTTCAGGAAGGGAAGTGCCACTAGGATATGTTCTTGCTTCAAGATGGGAAGCTCCAATAGGCATTATGGGTAATATGGAATTTGAATCAAATAAATCTGAGTCAACAAGCTCATTAAAAAAGATATAATGGGGCATTATGTAACTGCTAGGAGTCTTGATGCTAGTCACTTCAGAAGAGTCACTATCAAAATTCATGAGGTCACCCTCTATTGGTATAAATCTAAGACCATGATTCCAATTGATAACTCTAGTTGATAAGGTCTCTAAGATTCCTTACACTTGTGTGCCAAGGCCTTTCCCTATATAGTCAAGATGATACATTATCTGGTTAGGGATAAGATACTTTAGATTCTAAAAGTAGTTAGTAAGGCCTTCAAAAATAACCAATCTCCCTCGATAAAAGCCTCTTGATCTTTATTTGGTAAGATTGTAGGTACAAAAACCATAGGTGGTTTTTGTTATTTCTTCTTTGGCTACCAAATATGGTTGGGTCTGTTAGGAGTCTGGGAAGGTTTAGGCTTACCAAATTATTTATGGAATTTAAGCAACTTTGCAACATGGAGGATATCCTTCAGATGATACATGGAAATAACCACATCTTTAATAACAACTTGCTTTGTAAGAGCTCTAGGAAATGGATTGATTGAAGTGGAAGCTAGATCACTAGGGTCAATATAATTAGATAGAGATGGATGGGAAATGATGGATTTGTTTTTATTCACAATGAATTTAGAACCTAGGCAATAGTTATAATTATGATATGTAGCTTTAAGATGTATGTAATATTGATATGGTTGTTGATCAATGGGAATAGTAACCTCAATCCCATCATGGGGAAACTTAAAGCACTGGTGAAGAGTGGATGACACTTCTTATACTGCATGGATATAGGGATGACCAAGAAGTATGTTATAAGAAAGTTCAATAGCCATAATATGGAATAAAGTGTGATGAGAAATAGACCCAACCATAACTAGAAAAAAAATTATACCTGAAGACTCCCTCTCGATGTGGTCATAAGCTTTGACTGTAATAGGTTCTGGTTGAATGTCTTTATCCATGTAACCTAATCATCATACCAATTTGAGAGATATGATGTTCAGCCATAAACCATTATCTATAAGAACCTACTTGATCTTATGATCTATAATGATTATCTCAATGTACAATGGGTTATTGTGGTTTGGGCCAAGAGTGGACATATCTTTTTGGTCAAATATGATTTTATGAAAAGAAGACAAATGTCCAACTAGGTTCTAAAAATGATCAAGGTTAATATCATTAAGAATAGTAGATTATTTCAAAAGGTTATTCATAATATATTTATGGACATTATATGTGCATAAGAGTTCTAAAATATAAATATATGTAGGGGTTTTATTTAATTGGTCTACTAAACTATAAGGTTTTTCAATTATGGATTGAGCTAGTTTAGTCTTTGTTGGCACAGTATTCAACTATCAAACCATCAACATAATTTTTTCATTGGGTTTCATGTAAAAAGTGGGTGAAGGGACCTAGATGGTGACTCATGGGTGTCTTGTTTTGATTACACAACCTAGAGGTGGCAAGGAGTCATTATAATTAGAAGAGGAAGGCCAAGGGCCTTAGATGGTGACTTGATGGTGTCTAGTTGTATTGCTATAGTTTTGAACTGATGAGGAGATTTTATAATTAGAAGGGTACTATTGTTTAGGATTAGTAAATCATGCAAATGGAGTTGTAATATGATTATGTAGACTTGATGTGGTATTACTAAATGAGGAGGGTGTTGACCTTATAATGATAGGTCTCATGTTGTGAGGAACATGAGATTAGCAATGAGGTTTCATAGTAACCATGGAAATATGGGTAGTAGAAAAGTGCCCCACAATATTTTTATAATCATATGGCATGTTTTTATAAGCCACATTGTTATTATGGGCATTATGATCCTGATTATGCTCATTATAATTTTGACCCTGATGTTGGTTCTGATTCTATCTCTATCCTTGAGTTTGACCTTGATTTTGATTATTTTTTGGTGGTGGTGGTGGATTATGTCTATGAAAGGGGTCCTTGTAGATCCCCATATCCTAATTTTTATCCTAATTAGGGGCCATTTAAATCTCTAGCTCACCACTTTCAATAAAATCTTCAATAATGTGTCGTAATCAGATGCAATGATATGCACTGTGACCAACAACACAATGGAAGTTTCACCATTCATTCTCTTTAAAACAATTTAGTTTTGGTTGATCTTGAAGAAATGGCCTTGGTACTAGCCATACATTTAGATTAGTAGTGATGAGATTTTGTAGAACTATTTCAACTGGTTCTCTTAACTTTTTAAAGACTCTAAAATTGTTATGAAATGTCTTTCATGGAGGCTATCTTTGCAAAGTAGGTGGTGGATTTGTGGGAGTTAATTATATATTTGGGGAAGGAGAAGCCTGTACCATTTGTATATGCCTTGTTTTATTCACCCCATTTCCAACCATGTTCTTGTTTTTGTTAAATCCCTTAAGCTGATCCTGTGTAACCATTTGAGCTGGTGATTGATTCTGATTATATGTTTGACCTTGTAAAAAAATCTTGATAAGGCCTTAAATAATAAGAGCATTCTCAATCTACACTCCTTTGTTAATAATTTATTCAAATGAGTTAGCATAAGCTAACCATAAATTATGTGTGACTTCAAGATACAAGTTATATGCAAATATATTAGCCAATTGTTTGTCTAACAAGTTATGTTAAAAATGGCATGCCAATGCTCTCCACTTTTGCAGATATGTGAAAAAAAATTCACCATCACATTATTTGGCTTTACACAAGTCAACAATGGCCAATTTATGTTCTATATTATATGAGAAATGGTTAAAATTTTTTCTAATAAGTCATTCTAATCCACAACCAATCCCTTGGGTAGTTTAAGTAGCCAATCTAAATCTTGTCCCACTAAAATTCATGGAAAAAATCATAGTAAATACTCACTATTATAAGCAACCTCTTGACATAAGACAAAGAATGCCTATATGTGATCATGTGGATCTCCCTTTCCTTTGTATTTTTCAAATTTGGGTGACTCAAAATGAGGTGGAAAGGGGTTTTGAAGAATAGATAAATCAAATGGATATGGACATATCTCATTGAATTTGTACTTTTTAACTCTATTATTCATCTCCAATATCTAAACAATTTTCTTCATAGAATTCCACTCTTGCATGTTTGGTGTTTTTATGGATTGGATAAGATGTTTTTGGGGTGGAATGTACCCCTATTTTTGTTTTTGGGGTGGTATGTGCCCCTAATTTTGTTGTTTTTGGTGTATAATGTGCCCCTAGTTTTATTGTTGTTGAGGTGGAATGTGCCCCTAATTTTGTTATTGTTGGGGTGGAATGTGCCCTTGATTTTGTGTGGGTCAATAGGGAATGTATACCTTTTGATCTATGCCTTGGTTTTGATTCATTCATTGAGTTAAGAAAATAGGTCGTTGGTTCATATATTATAACACATTCCTTGAATTTAGTTGTTTAGTACCTTGTTGATTTTGAGAAGTTCTATGTTTATTTACCAATTTATGTGTTGGTTAGAACAAACAATGCAAATTATCTTGAGGGATTTCCTCAATTCAAATTGAATGTTTGGGTATTTAATTTTATAAAGTAACAAGAGGTTATTGATGATTGAATAACATATGCTCTATGTCAAATGGAACATTTTATAATATCTCTTATGACTTTGACTATTCGTTTAGGTTACCTTGTTCCACTATGGTTATGTTCTCATCAAATGTTTGTTGCATATTTTTGACCACATTTCCCTATTCTTTCAAAGCATCATTTTGAATTGAAGTGGAGACTAATGAGTCAGTTAAGTCTATGATAATTTTATCTATATATCATTAACTTATTATCTTGATCTTAGCTAGAAGATCTAGATTTGTGGGTTTTGACTCTAGTTGTACTTCTTTTCCTTTGTGAGAAGAAAAAGGTATATCTATTTATTCAAAATCTTTATTTTTCCATCATTTTTCTTATTTTCTAACTAAGGTATGCAATTTTTCTATAAGAAAGTCTAAAGGTAGTCTAGCACCCGATTCTAACAACCTAAGAAGTGCTTCATGTTGATCTTCTTGGGGTTGATATTTATTGTAGTTATCTTTAAATCCTACTGTTGTGGGGATGTCATCAAAAATAATGGGATAGTATTGACCATCATAAAATTTCTCATCCTCATATCTAAGGCCATAAGAGGCCCCACTACGAGTGAAACTTTGAGTCATGTCTAAAAAAAGAGTTATTCTCTATGTTTGGCTAGATTTGGACCATTGTTTTACAAACATTCAAACAAGGTACACTTGGTTTTCTTCAAACAAATGACTAAGGTACCAAAGAGACTATAAAGGAAGATGGCTTGGAACCACACACAATTATAATATTTGGTTCATGAATTTACTCAACTTTTGGTAAAGTTGAAATCATACAAATTGGAAGAGGGTAAGGTAACTCAAAGATCCAAGGTGAAAACTAATACACCAATGCTTAGATTTTTGTGATACACCTATACCATAAAAGCTAGTTCAACTTCAAAAAGTTGACCCTAGAAAATTAGAGGAAATCTCTCTAGATTATGAATAAGACAAAATGAACTAAGTAACCCAAGATGTAAAAACATGCACAAATCACTAAGTACAAAGCTAGGACCAAATGGGTAGCACAACGTCACCACATGGTTCTAGTAGGATAAAATATGTCCTAGGACTCAAAGTGCAAGTGATACATAAGATGACTTGAGTCCACTAAGATGATAATATGATTTTGAGTCTAATAAACAACCTTAAATCCAAATGGAAAATTCAACCCAAGTTAAAACAAGTTTAGTGTGAAAATGGTGAACCTAGTTTAACACACCAACCCTTAAAACTTAGAAAGGTTCAATTTTTTATGTGAATTCTAAATGAGGGAAATAAAAAAATTAGATAAAAATCCTAGACTCAATTGGACAACATTATTTCACTAAAATGGATGATATAACACAAAGTTTTTGATAACAAATTGAACAAGGACAAGATAAATTTTCCAATTGGACAGTGTAACGCCTCCCTTGCTCAAGAATTTTGAGGACAATGTGTTTTGGTTAAGTTTTTTGAGTTAATAAGTATTTTTAGACACAAATAAAGACCAAGCAAGCTAAATAAAAAAATAATCATCTTAAATCTAAACTGATAAGGTTGCATGATATTGTTGAATTCCATCTATATACGTCATTTAAGAGGATTTTAATGTTTTCATCTAAATGTAAATGCGTATTATATAGTAGGGTTTTTACACCCCCTTCTCTTAAATTACAATACGATGACATGGACCTTGAGGTGCACCTTGTACCAATATTACTTCCATGATAAGTGAGGATTGATCTAAAAACTACAAGTTTATGAACATTTCTAGATGAATCAATTTCGCAATGGCTTCCATGCCAAATGATGAAAAAGAAGTACACTTTAATTGGGTATTTGTAGCACTTGGCTTATTTCAAAAAGGTCTTGCCATTTTTGTAAGCACTACATCTATCACTTGCTTAGTGTAGTGTGATGTCCAAAGTATAGATACGTCCTAGTGCTTTAACCCTATAGAACTCATGGGAGGTGATGAAATCCCCCTCACAAGCCAAGTGTGCATAAAATAAAAGACATACTAGAAAGTCTTTATGTTCACCTCAAGATCACCCAATACTATTATGATTTTTTGGGGAGTGCTTTAAATGAGATTATTTATATGCTTTAGACTAGGCATGCTTGAAATAAGGATGATGCTTTTGATTCCAAAACTTCCCTAAAGGGGATGTATGGAAGAGCATACATACAATGTCCCTCTTTTTTCCAATCAATTAATTAATCATCTATTGAATACAAACTTGATAAATGAGTCCAATTTTAAGCACTAAAACAAAGATTTGGTGATGTTCTTTTTGGCCCTTAGCCTTAAATTGTTAACTTTGAATGAAAATCACAAAAATTGATCAAGAAAAATACCCTAACTTTTTTTCATAAGCACCAAAAGAAATATTTTTAGTTCATTTTAAACATATAAAAGAAGTTTAAAAGCTTGTTTTAGTAAATCTTTAACTTGGTCCTACAAAGAAAAAGTTAGTATGTCCTTTAGTCTTGAAGCATTTATCAAATGAAATAAGCACTTTTGAAAAAAGAACTCTCAGGTTTACATAGTGCAATCTTGCTACTCCACAAAGCAATCCCATGACTCATAGTGAAATATCACTAATTTAGAAGTTACATTATTATCACTTAACCACTAATAGTTTATTGACAATCCTATGACTTTATCATGCAATACCATGACTCTCAATGCAATATCACTACTTTAGGTTATATTAACAAGGGAACACAATATCACTACTCAGGGTCACAATCTTACCATTTGAGGTCATATTTTTTCTACTCGAGTTGGCAATCCCATGAGTCACAGTGTAATACCATAATTTATAGAGTTACAACATTGTCCCTTAACCACTAATGGTTTACCAATAACACCATGACTCGATCAAACAATCTTATGACTTGATTAGATAATCCCATGACTGAGAAGTCATGGTATTACAATATCACTACTTGAGAGTAGTAGGCTTGCAATATCACTACTGATAAGTAGCAGTATTGTCAAATAGTCATGAATAGAAACACAAGAAAATATAGATAAAATCTAGTTAGTCCAAAAATTAATTAAAATATAATCTTGCGACTTTGAATGACAAACCTATGATAGTGTTAATTATAGGATTGTATCCTAGAGGATGAAATTGTGACTTCCATAAAAACATGATTTTGCTTAAAATTTTACTCCCTTTACTCTCATACTCCTAGATTCTACATGAAAATATTTAATGGGTTGCTTGTGAGATCCCTTTGACCAAATTTATGGTGTGCGGTCCCATTAGGCATGCCAAAATGTAGAGAGGATTGTAAAGAAAGTTAGTCAAGCATTAGTTAAGAAATCATAAAAAATACATTAATGACATAATAGAACTTAGCCTATCTATTCATGTAAGAATTACAAAGGATAAAAATAAATGCTTGAAATAAAACAACACCAATTACCTTCCCTAGTGGATTCACCATAAAAATGTGGCTTAAAAGCATGTTCTCACTTGATTTTGGATTCACAATAAAACAACTCCTCCAATGCCTCAAGAATTATTTACATAACCTAGGCTCAAAGTAGATGAAATCTCTAATTTAGCCTATAAAATGAAGCTTGCTAATGGTTTTGGAGACAATTTACAATTATAACTTTGCACAAATCGAGCTTAAAAATGATGTTCATGGCCTCTCTATTTATAGATATTTTAGATTGATCAGGATCAACCATGACTGTCCATCTCAATATTGAGATGTGTGGTCATCAATAATTTTAATATTTGAGATTAAATACATAAATATCCTCATAATTATTTTATAATAAGGGGAATTAATGAGGCATGAGATGTATTAATGAGGTATGCGAAACCAATAATTTTGATATTTTATGCATTTATGGCCTAGGGATGCCTTTTCAAGAAATGATGTCATTAGGTGATGCAATTAATAGAAATCAATTTCCAAAAATAAATATTCAAAAACTCTCATGGAAAATACACTTAAGCTCTTGATTTGGATTAATTAGCCTTAAACAAGGTTAATCAACATTTCTGTAATTATTTGGAAATTGGCCCTCAATTAATCAAAATGGTCAAAAAGTCATATTATTGGGTCATAATTTGACTGGAGAAGAATTGGAAAGTGATGTTAGATGTGTTGGAACCTTATTCTAATTTAGGATGTTACCGATACAAAATAACAAAGGTACATGATGTGTACTAACAAATTAGAAGAAAAGAGTAATCCAGATCATAAAAAGGCAAAATCATCATTTTGACTCGAAATGAATTAATCAAAGTTAGGAATCACATAAAATGCATTACCCCATTTAGGGATACATAAACCTAAATTGACACTTTTAAATTAAAAGATCAAACCATTTAGTGTGTTTTATGGATTTTGGCCTAAATTGTGTATTTGAGTGCAATTCGAGTAAGATTGATAATTTCAACACAAATAGTGTTAGGAATTGGATGTCTACACACACTACCCATATTCATACCCACTCTTTTATACTATTATGTCCACCTACAGGTGGTTTACACAAATGCTTGAAGGTGTTATATGGAGATAGTTTACATGATTTGAAACCCCCATGAAGTTTTAAGATGTTGAAGGTACCTTGAGAACCATGATTAAATTCATTGTAAGTAGACAGACTTGAGTGATCTCCTCAAGTGAAAGAATTTGAATTCAAGGACAAATTTCCCTAAAACCCCAAAATAGAGGCCTAATCTCTTTTGTTGATGCCATATAACAATGTGACACAAGCCTAAATGAGTCCAAATGCATCCTATCTTGTATCATGTTGAGGTCAACATACCCCTATTTTTGAAAATTGGGTCCCTTGAGATGTTTTGAGACCTTTCTCTTATCAATTTTTTAATGATCCTAGTTTTTTTAGAATCTTAAAATCATCCATCATAATGACAATCATGTTTTAGTTGTAATTAAGTTTCAATGTGCTTAGTGTTACTAATGATTGGCCCTTTTTGTCAAAAATGTAGGTTCCAGGGAGAAGGTTTTGGTTTCAACCAAGTCAAAAATCCACCATTTAATTTTGATGGTCTTTGGTTTGTAAAATCCTAATTCTAAACCTCTCAACAAAACCCTAAGTTGGAAACCCTTGAATTCAAATTCAAATGTTGGAAGGAATATTTTGGTGGGAGCATTTAAGTTTCATACTTTAGACTTAAGTTTAATTTTACATTAATACTTGGTTGCATTCATTAACGCAACCAAACCTCAATGTAAAATTGAGCCTAAGTCCTTATAAATCATTTTAAAATGTGCCATTGAATTTTATAACTTTGTTTGAAACATTTCATAGGTCCCCTTTACTTTCCTTGCCTAGGTCCCTTTAATTAAACATTTTAACCTAAGCTTAGATCCTAAAGTCCCCCTCATATTTATTAATACAAGTGGGAAATTATGACTAAAACTTAGGCCAAACCTTTTATTTTCATCTATGAGTCCTGACTTAACATATATGTTTTTTTCTAGATCCAATGGTCTGCACCACAAAAAATATTGTGATCAAAAGATATGAGTCATTTGTGGAAATGTCAAGCCTTGGGAGGCTCTACAAAGAAGCTAGGTGTCAAAATTATATTCAAGAGATTTGACAATACTCAATTTATCATTGGATATGATTAAATGGTGTAAGCCAAGGATTGAAAATTCAAATCCCCACAAAGATGCCATGTGGCAATCTCTATGCCAAACCTTGCTAACAAAGGGTCCCACTCATTAAAATTGACTAATCACATGTAACTACCTAGATTGAGATATGATGGTTCACACTTTTTAATATCCAATGAAGTGCATTGAACCCAAAACCCTTGGAGGCTCTGTGAGAATGCCACGTGGCATCCCTTCATTCAATTATATGAACTTCACTATGTTAAATTTGACACTCTTGCTCACATCATCCGATGGCCATGGGGATGTCTATGATGTTAGTGAGCCTATCAAATTTAACTTAGTCAAATATTTTGCCTAAGCAAAGGGGGTGTATTTTAAATTACTTTAAAAGGGGCTTCATTATAATATGTTAACTAAACTTAGGGTTATGATCTTAAGATAAGCTTTATTTGATCCTCAAACTTACTTAAAATTCTTGCATATTTCAAGATCTTATAGCCCTCACTTCATTGGAATATCTAATCCAATGATGCAAGATCCTCGAATGGAACTTAGGAGGCCCAAAATCCCAACATGTGAAATTAGCTCATGAATTAGAAAATGATGACATGATGACATGCCAGGTGGCATGATTACAAGACTTGAGGCTTGTAATGACCAATTAAGTACAGGACCTAGGATAATGATTGATGATTCATGCTTTATCCCTAGATTTTGATCCAATGACACAAAATTAAAGGCAAATTTCAAAGGCCAATGGTTAGTAATCCTTGAGACAATTATGAAAATTGCCACAAAAAAGGCTAAATAGGAACCACATGGGATCCACGTAAGTAAAAAGCATCAAGAATCAGATTGTATTCAATTTGAAAGTAAAAGTATAAATAATTAGGTCTCATTTAGATCCTAAGGCATGAATTAATCTCAAGTCCAAATCTTCCCTGCCATTAAAGCTCTCAAAAAACCTAGAAACTTATAAAAATTAGGGAAATTGTGAACATCAAACCACAATTAAGCTTGTAAAAAATTCCAAGCATTTTGAAAATTTTGGGAAGTAATAGCAGTGGGAAGATAATAGTGAAAGGAAGAGTTAGAACTATATCTCATGATAGAGCACTTAGGCAAGGTTTTTAAAGACACAAAACTAGATATAATGACATTAAATAATGGATGCAAGAACTGGTCAAAGTTCTTCTTAAAAATTAAGGAATGTAATTCATCTATGATTACATCTACCATACCTTGACAAAAGCCATTATTAGATCTCCTATGTCTATAGTATACCCCTTGATCAAGAGGTTTTAGGAAATGATGGGGGACATCTGGTATTACCCTAATTTCACTATAATTAGGATTAAGGGAACCCTATCCCTACCCTACAAGTTACCAGTCTATGTACCCAATAAACTAGCTAAACAAGAGATCAATTTCCAACTCCTCAATGGAATTGATGGAGTGTGTAAATAAAATAAGAAAGTTCTTCTCCACCATTTTCCTCTAATAATTGGAAGAACCACCTTAAATGATTGGAAGTAGGTGGTTGTTATGTCCAAACATAGGTAGGCCTTCATTTTTTAGGTAGATGAATTGAGGATGTGGGATCCCAAAGGAGTAGTAAAAGATCATTTAAGGGACAAAAATCTACCTAAGTAAGTCTATGAGCACTAGCTTGGGGTGTATGATTATGTGTACATCAAGGCCAAAAGCTTTTAAAAAGTGTTGGCTAGGCTTAAAGAGTACAATGCAAAGTTAGAGCATAGGCTAGCACTTGGGTAGAAGCTAACAAAAGACATTTGTAAAATGCATCCTCTTTAGTATCACTTGTTTCCTTATACCTCAAGGCCATCTCAAGGATCTTCCCATGTTGAGGTGTCACCATCACAAACATGCTTTCAAATAGTTTTGTCACCTCCTTAAAACCTTAGTAAGCAATAAATGGAAGAAAGACTAGGAGAGGAAGCATCATCTTCAACACCTCCACAAAAACCACCATCATAGGTAGAGTTTGTAGACATGTTGGCTCTTGAGCCATATGAAATAGTGGAGGAGGTCTTCAAAGTCATTGTAGATGCATATGGTTTAGATAAAGAACCAATATATAAATACCCATACCCTCATGTAGAGTAAATTCTAGAAGCTCATGACTAAATGGGGGATGATAAAGGGAAGGAACTAGTGTTGGAATTAGTCCTAGCCATAGGTATAAAGAAGAGAAAAGTTGAATTGGACCTTTCCCCTATTAGAATCAAAAGGACAAGGCTCCCATTTGAGAATCTTGCTAAAGAAATTAATTTATCTAGTGATGAATTAGCCATCCATGGGCCAGTTGTCCTAGATTGGTTGATTTATGGGAAACTTCAAAATATCCCATCTATAGCCCACTCATGGGCACTGACACTAGTCATGAACACTACTGTTCCATAGGATATTTAGCCTTGGATAGTGGAGATGATGAAAGATTAATTAGAAAGAAGGATGGTTGAATCTCAAGGAGCCAATGGTAGAGGAGTGGATCCCTAAAGCTAATTTAGTAGCACAAATATTGAGGTTCTGAATATGCTTAGTTATCTAATCCCACCACCATAGTATAATATAATCCAGATACAATAGGCTAGAGAAGATCAGTACAAGGAAGGCTACGGTGGGCACAAAGGAGTTCAGCTTTAAATAAGTGAAACCCTTTGTATGTTTGACACTAGTTGGAGGATAGGAATTGGGAGAACATCCCATCCTTTAGGAGGATGTGGAAAGCCTAATTGGAGCCCAATCTATGTAGGTAATGGTAGGAATCAGGGGACTGAAGTAATAAATTGCCAACCTAAGGAAGGGAAAATAGGACTTTGAAGCCTAGGCCATCCTCTCTATGCCTGAGGATATGATGAGGTTGTTGAATGAGTCCTTTTTTGACATGTTTGATTCCTTGAAGGTTGTGAAGATTAAATATGGTTCCTTACTACAACAAGCTAAAACAACTAAAGCCTTGGTCATCTAATGGTAATCTTTTGAAGACTAGATTACAGAGCTCATTAATATTTAAGTGAAAAGGCAGATCCTAAGTTTCACAACTATCAATGAGGGACACTTGAGTGTAGTCTTAGGAATCATGATAGATAAGATGCAAAATTTGATCATGTGGCACAATGATTTCAAGGAGCTAGTGAAGGAAGATGAAGCTTTGGTGGGTAAAATTGAAAAGCTCCTTGAAACCATGCTGGCCAGGCCTTCACAACCCACTACTATTAGGTTAATTGATGATAAAGAGTTAAAATAGAGAGCTAATTCTACCATCTAGAAATAAAATAAAAGAGTCAAGGATAATCTGACAGTGAAAACCACAAAGTCTTGGATACCATCCTCAATTTAGGGGTGTGGATTGCAAAAGCTAGGAATATCAAATAGGCCATGCAAAGAAATGATAAAGAATTCAATAAGCTAGCATCCCTAGAGGAAGGATGTTTGATGTAGCTTGAAATATATTTGTAATTCATCATCACACAGCATACTAACACTAAAATAATCTTTTAATAGAGATAGCTAGAGGGCCCACCACCAACTAGATAGAATATTTTGTTGGTTGTAATTTTGCATGCATTTGTAAAATGGAATATTTTATTGTATAATTATATGCCAGTTTGTTAGCATATACATTTTAGGTCAATCCAACATAGAAGATTACATGTATTTCAAAAATTTCATATAAGGATAGTTATCCTTATTTTACACATGTGTATCTTAAAACTGACCAATACACCGCTTATGGTTTCTATAAATAGGCAGAGTTATAATTTGATAGAAGAGAGAGATTTTAATAAAAAATACAATTATAACAATGAATATAGATAATAATTATGCAAATATTATATATGTTGTTGTGTTAATGGTTAATGGCTTTCTCTCAATTGCTAGTCTAAATCTTGAATTTGAATGGCTGCTTTAAATTTTGAGTTGCATTTTGGTTACAAGGTTGCTAATCTATGCTAAGATAGATTGGTTGAAAAGATCATAAGTTATTTTTTTCAATTTTTTATACATTAAGGATGTGAAATAAAAATTTTAACGTAGAAACAAAACAATTAAATCATACTTAGTTCTTACTTGTACCTTAATCTATCTTCAAAATCATGCCTAGTTTGTAATGGAATTTGAATTTCAACTATTTTACATTGCATACTGGTTAAATGCATGTTCAAGGAATTGAAACTTTGTCATGGTGTTCAAAGTAAATATCAGCAATCACACTCGTTTCCTCTCTACCTCACCTTTCTCTTTTTTCTCCCTTTTTTATGACTCACCATAACCTAAATTACATTGTTAATATCCATTTAGACTAGTGTAGCTGCAAGCTTTGATTAAATTTTGCAAGAAATAAACCAAGGTGTCTCCCAACCACCACATAATATAAATATTATGGAACATGTTACTCAACTCTAATTTTATTTCACCACAGGCATTATAATTTCCAAATACCTACAACTCATGCTTTGAATTCTAAAATGAGAAGTGTTCTTTAAGCACTAAGATCACTTGTGGTACATTTAGAAGCATCAACAAGAGTAGCTCCATTAGTGCTAGGAGGGTAGTCCTTGCATTAATTAGTCAAAACATGTTTATATATTTACATCTTTGAGTTAATCCTTTCTCTGAAGTGTAAATATCATTAGTCTTGAAAGTTCCTGACTCATCTTGGTGTTTTCAAGAAGTAATTTCGTAGTCCTTTGATGAATTATTGTTCAATTCTAGTAAATATGGCTTTGAATTTAAGGATCTATAACATTTGGAATTAGAACAACTTGTTTTTTAAAGATAAGGTGATCTCTTACATGTTTTGGTTCATTTTTGGATCAAACTTGTAAAGCTCAACTATAGTTGTGTAATAGGGTATGTTATTAAGCTATCTTAGTTAAAATTTGATGTCCTTTATCATTTATTACACATATATTTATAGAATTGGCTTAGTTTTCATATTTAGTCCTTGCTCTTAGTAAATATTAATTTGATACACTATGTTTCAAATAGGATCTCAAATCTTCAAGCTGGAACTACCTAGAATTTGCACAAGGTCATGATAAAAAACAAGTTAACCTTTACTTGAGCTAGAAGAACACCAAAAAACCAAAATTGATAAAGGTAGACAAAGGATTTCTAAGTCCTTACCCACTTCTCCTATTCAAGGTATCCTTTCATTCTAACCAAATCTAGGTATGACATGGTTAGGAAGCTTCCCCATTAATGTACAAGGTATAGTCCATGATTTACCACGTAACCCTAAGAAGTATTTGCCCATATTTAACCCTAACAATTTTGTAACTACTAAGGAACATGTTAAGTCTTTCAAAGTTACTTTGAGATTATTAAATTTCATACATGAGGATGTAGCATGTAGGTTATTTCCCTTTACTTTCAAAGATACATCATATGAATGGCTCCTTAATTTGCCTTAATGATTGCATTACCTCCTGGAATGATTTCAACACTCTTTTCATTGACCAATTTGGAAAGATTATTAGTCCTTGTGTCATTTATCATCAATTTAAAAACATCAAGAGGTATGCAAGTGAGCCTATAAGGTCTTTAAATGCCAAATTCCATAAGATGTATAGTAGGACCATGGAACCCTACAAGCCTAATGATGTCCTAGCCTTGGAAATCTACAAGGACATAGTAGACCCCATGACTTTTGTGTTCCTAAAGAGATCTATCCTAGTTATAGCTTCATTAACCCAAGATTATTTTGAATTAGTAGTTATTAGTGATCAAATATAACCACAAGGTCAAATGGCTTACTCTATTCCTAATTTCAACCCACATATACCTGCTCTAATCCTTTTTTCCAATAATAACCAGAACACACCAGCTCTTAATCAAATCCCAACTTTGAGCATATTGCCTACTAGTTATGATACTCCTAATCAAGATCTAGGATTCCTGAGCCACCAAGCTACTAATGGATCTTCTACCAATGATCAAAAGGCCTTAACACTAACTTTTGGTACAAGCAATAATCAGGTCCATAATTCTAAGACTGCTAAAAGCAAGAATGAGTCTATATTAAAGATGGTTCAAAAACTTAGCACTGATTTTCTTCAGTTGCAAAATCAAGTTGGTAATATTGGTGAGATTTTGGGCAAGAAATTTACTTTCCAAATTTTCAAAAGACTAGGAAATAGATTCCAAAATGATAAATTTATAATAGTAACAAGACTAATGAACCCTCTCCTAATAATAAGACCATGGACATCAATCTTACTGACATTGCTCTACCTAAATACTATAGAGTACATGCTACCACTAAGCATGGTGAGATTAAGTGCATTGAATTCTATGAAGCCTTTAAAGATTTTCAAGAAGAGTTGGATACATTTGAAGTAATCCCTAATAGGGATAATGCTACAAATGCTTCTGGGTCCAAGTCATCAGACCAAGTTCATATGGTAGAGACTTTCCAATTCCTTTTTTAGGAAGATAATGAACCCAAAAATATTCTTGAAGAGATTCAAGCATTTCAACAATTCTTGAGGACCTACCCTTTGAGGAACAAGGAGAAAAAACAACCATCAACCACTTCAACTCCCCCAAATAATTATGTGACCCCTCCTAATACCACTTCAAGGAATGACCCTGAGCCACCCAAAGGGAGTTATTCCAAACCTAGTGTTGATTCCCCAAGTATGAGTGGCTATAACATTGTTGAAGACATGAACAAAATCAATGCCAACATCGCTTTTCATGAATTGACTCAAATTATAGAGCAAAGATATTTGATATTTGAATCATCATCTAAGAAACTTAGGAAACCACCCAAGATTTATAATGCAAATGTAACCATGCAAATAGCCAAAGTAGTGTCTCCCACTTTTTGACTTACAGTCAAGATGTTTAGTAAAAATATCCATAATTACCTTATATATTATGGAGCATCAACCAACATCATGCCCATAAAAATATGTAAACAAAATGAAATGACCCCAATTAAATCTGATAGGGTGGATACATAATTGGAAAAATCAAGGGTTAGTCATTGGTGCATTATCAAATGTACACATGCATCTAGCCAATGAGCCCAAGGTAAAACAATTTATTGGCATTCAAGTAGTAGACATTCCCAATGCATATGTACTCATTTTAAGTAGAGAGTGGACTAAGGCCTTAAATGAATATATTTCAACTAATTTTTCACATTTATGGATTCCTTGGAAAGGTGTTCTAAACCAAATAAGAGTGGAAAGGGAACCAAGGATAAATCATATGATAATTGAGTATAATGTTATCAATGAAAGGGTTAATTTCATTGATTCTGATTTAGGATTTTTCACCTTAGAGATTAAAAAAGTTGTTAGTTCCCAAAACACTCAAGTTGTACCTATATTTTAAAAAATTTATGTTGATGGTGTTAAATTCAAGTTTGGATATGGGGTTGGTATTATCTTGACATACCCTAATGATAAACAATATCATGCATCTTATAAATTGCAATTCCCTTGCACTAATAACCTGGATGAATATGAGGCTCTCATTTTAGGGTTATAATTTTCTATTAAAATCAAAGTCAAAGATCTTATATTTTATGGGGACTCTAAACTTGTAGTCAATTATGTGAGAAGCAAATACCAATGCAAGATTTCATACCTCAAAAGGTATAAATTTAGAGTCTGGGATCTAATATAGTCCTTTAATGCATTTAACATCCTCTCTATCCCTAGAGGATAAAAAAAGGTTGTTGATGAAATGGATTATGTTGTATCCAACCTCATGCCTAATCAATATTCCCTTGAATTTAACATTAACTAATACCTTGCCCTTCAATCTCAAACAACATAGAACTAATACCCTACCCTTCAGTCTCAAACAACATAGAACTAATACCCTACCCTTCAGTCCTGACTAATGTGAACCACTTCCAAGTATTCAATGATGACCAATAGATCTTATAATTCATGACCAAATCAAGATATTTTGAAGCTCATATCATTGATGAAATTGATGAGAATTCCCCTAAAATGGAATTCAATGGCAAAATCATTCATCTGAATGATAATAAGATACCTAAGGGGATGATTTCACTAGAGAGGTTATTTGATCAGGACAAACTTAATGAAATCCCTAAGGCTCCCAAAGTGAGTGGGGAGGATTATAATACAATGAATCTTATACCCCAAGATAAACCTCAATAGGTTAATGTGGGGAAGGTTTGGTCAAAAATGGAAAATAAAAAAGCTAGAGAGTTGTTCACCAAGTACAAAGACATAATAGCCTAGTCTTATGATGATTTGAAAATTTTTGATCCCAGGGTTATCACCCACATTATACCCCTCAAGGAAATTTTTAAACCCTTTAGATAGAAATAGAGTCCTGTTAACCTTGTCCTATAACCCATGATATATAAATAAGTCAAGAAATTGTTAGATGCAAGGATTGTGTTTTCCATTGGGCACTTCACTTGGGTTGCCAACTTGGTCCAAGTCAAAAAATAATGGTGAAATCAGATTATGCATTGACTTCAAAAATATAAATAAAACATCTAAAAAGGATAATTATCCCTTGCCCTCTCTAGACCAGGTGATATAGGTTATTTTAGGATCAGCCATGATGTCCTTCCTTGATGGCTTTTTAGGGAATAACCAGGTGTTATTAGACAAAAATACATAATGAAGACATCTTTAACTACTAAGTGGGGAACTTTTGCTTAAAAAAGGATGCCCTTTGGACTTATTCATGTAGGGGATAAGTTTCAAAGGTCCATGGACCATGCTTTCCAAGGGATAGTTGGTAAATGCATCATAATATACATGGATGACCTAACAATATTCTCTAAAAATAGGGAGGATCATTCACACACCTTCAACAAATATTTGAGAGGTGCATGAGGTATGGTATTTCTCTTAACCCCAAGAAAAACATGTTTTGTGTTACTAAAGGGAAGTTACTAGGTCATGTCATCAATAAGGATGGGATCTTTGTAGATCATGAAAGAGTGTAAGCCATTTATAAGATAGAGCTTCCAAATAGTCAGAAAGAGCTGAAGTCATTTTTTGGCAAAATAAACTTCATGAGAAAATTCATTTCAAGATTTGATGAGATTGTTAAACCATTAAATGACATGCTTAAGAAAGATGACAAAATATCTTAGAATGAGGAGTCCAAAAAGGCATTCAATAGTATCAAGGAAGCAATTGGCGAAGCCCTAGTTTTGATAAGTCTTGACTTTTCAAAGGACTTCTACTTATATTCATTTGCTTTTGATCACACAATGGATGTAGTCCTAACTAAAAATCTTGAGGGGAATAATCACCTAATATATTTCATGAGTACCAATTTCAAGCATACAAAACTAAATTATTCCCTTATTGACAAGCAGGCATATGGACTAGTAAAAATGGTAAAGAAGTTTAGGCATTACATCTTTAGGAACAAAGTACATGTTATCTTTTCATAACCTACCATAAAAATCATTTGAGTCAAAATGAATTGGGTGAATAAAGAGGCAAATGGATGTCAATCCTCCAAGAATATGATATAGAGATGAAAATGCTAAACTAGTAAGGTGTCAGGGTCTTGTCTAAATGATTTCTAACACTAGTCCCAAGCTACATATCCTGCAAGTTGAGCAGCAAGACTTCCAACCCAATAAATGGTATGATTCCTTGATTCACTTGATGATTAATGATACCTATCCTCTAGGCGTTACAAGGGAATATAAGAGAGCCCTAAGACTCAAATATTCTCACTATTTGATCAAAGATAAGATATTGTATAGAAAAAACTTTGAAGGAGTCTTTTTGAGATGTATGTCCAAGGAGGAAGCTTCTCAAATCATGAGTAATTTCCATGAAAAGATAGGTAGTGGACATCCATTAGGAAGAATAAAAACCTAAATATCCTTAGAGATGGTTACTATTGGCCTACCATATTTAAGGATGCTCACAATCATGTAAGAGAGTGTCATTCTTGCCAAGTCTTTAACACCAAAGAACCAAAGGTAGTCATGCCTTTACAACCAATCATGGTTGATAAGCCCTTTTCATAATGGGGGTTAGATTTCATAGGGGTGATAAATCCTAATTATTATAGAGGCCACAAGTATGTCCTGAATGCCATAGAATTTTGCACAAGGTGGACTGAATCTATAGCCACTAAACACTACAAGACAAAAGAAGTGACCAAATTTTTAGAGGAAAACATTTGTACCAAATTTAGAACCCCAATCTCCTTGGTTTGTGATAATGGATCTAAATTTATATCTATAGAGATGACTGAGTGGGCTTATGGTAATGGCATTTCTCTAAATTTTGATTCTAACCATTACCCCTAAGGAAATGAGTCTTTGAATCCACCAATAAGAACCTAATCAAGGTAATCAAAAAATTAGCTGAAGTCAAACCTAGGTCTTGGCACAAGCTCCTTAAGTTTGCACTTTGGGCTGATAGGATCAAAATAAAGCAATCCTTAAAGGCATCACCATTATTATTAATGTATGGCTAGGAACCTATCTTTCCTATCACCCTCAAGTTGTCCACATTCATATTTATGTAGTAATACATGGAGGAAAGTCAAGAACTTACAAACTCTAGGTTGATAGATATCATCCAGATGGAAGATGCAAGGGAGGAAGCCTTTGCTAAATTTAGAAAGCATCAAACCATAGTGAAAAATTGGTTTGATAAAAGGTCAAAAGTGAAGGTATTCAGATAGGGAGACTTAGTCTTCCTTTGGGACAAGGCATCTAAACCCAAAGGCAAACATGGTAATTTCACACCTCTATGGATTGGCCCATATCAGATTGCTGACACACTTGGAAATAATAATTTCAAGCTAAAAGACCTTTAAGGAGCAAATTTTACATTTTCTACTAATGAGAAATACCTCAAGCACTACTTCTCTGCTACCCCTCTAGGGGTCTTCATGGAATAAAATCAGTAAGGTTGATTAAGGTTAGAGTAGGTAGGCTAGTTAGTTTTTTTTATTTCCCTTTCTTGTCTTGTTTATATATATTTTGTTGTATTTTGTTGTTTCCTATTTTTTGTTTCCTTTATTTGTTTTTTTTTCTATCTTTGCTTTTTTTCCTTGGATTTAAAAAGTCCTTCAAGATATTTCTATGGTCAAAATCTTATCTGCCTTAAGACCTCAAGATCTAGGAATAGGGTATGAGCCTTGTACATATGATGACCACAAGCCTGAAATAAGAGCTCAATCTTATAGCATGGAGAAACTATAAAAGACCAATGGAGAGGTCCCTTATTCTATTTAGACCTAAGACATCATCTAGACTTGAGTATGGTTTTAAGAAGAGTTTTAAGTTTGAGATAAAATTTTATCTTATCAAGATAAAATCGTGTTTGCACTTAACAAGACATCCTTGCCTGGGACAATGGTCACAACCATAGGCAATTTTTTGAAATAAAAAACCTAAATGAAATCCTTAAACCTAGCTATCTTGGTTCCCAACCTTGATGAAACCATTAAACATATGTCATAAAAAAAGTAATAAAAAAATAAGAGTTCAATGCAAAATTTGAAGCTTTTTAAGCATAGGTGATTCAAGCAATCTCCACCAGGATTATGGGTGCTCGAATAGAAGTGGAGAAAGGTATTGAGTGGATCCAAAGGTATCTTTATCAATCCTGTGGATGTTTGGCTAGAAAATATCAATGCCCAAGCCTTCTCTAAACTAAAAGCATAAACCCTCATGAACACCCAAATAATCTATAGGCCAATGCTAATGATCAAAAACATGAAACCTATAAGTTGATCCTTGAATCCCATGACAAATAGTAAGTGGAATCAAATCACACACACAACATGACTATATTTTGGTAATTAAGCATAATATTGTATGTGCCAAACTTGTTTCAACCATGAACAGACACTGATAATGACATGGAACTGATGGAGTAAGTGGCCTAGTTATTTGTCTAAACTTGAGTCTCTAGGTTCTAACATTTGTCTATGTTTCCCCTATGAGTCACCATTTTTTAGGGCCAACATATCCCTATTTTTGAAAATTTAGGCCCTTGATATGTTTTGGGACCTTTCTCGTATCAATCTTGTAATGATCCTAGTTTTTTATAGAATATGAAGATCATCCATCATATTGACAAGCATGTTTTGGTTGTAATTAATTTTTAATGTGCTTAGTGTTGCTAATGGTTAGCTCTTTTTTATAGAAATGTAGGTTCTAGGGAGAAAGTCTTGGTTTCAACCAGGATAAAAGTCCACCATTTGATCCTAAGGTCTTTGGTTTGTAAAACCCTAATTTTGAACCTCTCAACAAAACCCTAAGTTTGAAACCCTTGAATTTAAATTCAAATATTGGCAGGAATAGTTTGTCAAGAGCATTTAAGTCTCATAATTTAGACTTAAGTTTAATTTTACATTGAGACTTGGTCATGTTCATTAACACAACTAAACCTTGATGTAAAATTGAGCCTAAGTCCTTGTAAATCCTTTTAAAATGTGCCCTTACTTTTCCTAACTTCATTTGAAATGTTTCATAGGTCCCTTTTACTTTACTTTCCTAAGTCCCTTTAATCAAATATTTTAACCTAATATTCGATCCTAAAGTCCCCCTCATATTTATTAATAAAAGTGGAACCTTATGACTAAAACTTAGGCTAAGCCTTTTATTTTCATCTGTGAGTCTTGACTTAACATACATGCTTCTTCACAGATCCAATGGTCTATGTCGCAATAGAGATTATGATCAAATGATGTGAGTCATTCATGGAAATGTCAATCCTTGGGAGGATCTATGAAGAAGCCAGGTGTTAGCATTGAATTTTAGAGATCCCATGATCCTCACTTCATCATGGGATATGATCAGATGGAATGAGTTAAGGATTGAAAAGTTAAATCCTTTTGAAGATGCCATGTGAAAATATCTACACCAAACCTTATTGACAAAGGGTCTTACTCATTAAAATTAACCAATCATGTATAACTCTACCCAGATTAAGATCTGATGGTTCATGCTTTTCAAGATCCAATAAAGCACATTGAACTTGAGACCCTAGGAGGCTCCACAAGAACACCACATGGCATCCCTGTATTTGATTATATGAACTTTGATATGTTAAATTTAAGACTCTCACGTCATTTGATGGCTATGAGGACATCTATAATGTTAGTGAGCCTGTCAAATTTAACGTAGTTAAAAAAATTTCCTAGATAAAGGAGGCATATTTTAAAGTGATTTAAAAGGGACTTCATTATGTGTCAACTAAACTTAGGGTTATGAGCTTAGGATAATATTCATTTAATATTCAAACTAACTTAATGTTCATGCATCTTATAGGATCCTATGGCCCTCACTTCATCAAAGGATCTGATCCAATGGCATGAGATCCTTGACTGGAACTTAGGAGGCCAAAAATCATGACACATGAAAGAAGCTCATGAATTAGAAAATAATGATGCAATGGCATGTTAGGTGGCATGATTACAAGACTTGAGGCTTGTAATGACCAAGGAAGTATGGTACCTAGGATCATTATTGATGGTTCAGGATTGACCCCTAGATTTCAATCCAATAGTTCAAAATTAAAGGCATAATTCAAAGGTCAATGGTTAGTAATCCTTGAGATAATTATGAAAATTACCATGAAAAAGGCCAAATAGGCACCATGTGGGATCCATGTAAGAAAAAAACATCAAGAATTAGATTGTGTCTAATCTAAAATCAAAGGTATAAATACTTAGGTTTCAATTAAAATATTGAGGCATGAATGAAGCTCAAGTCCAAATATTCCCCACCATTAAATCTCTTGGAAAACCTTGAAACTTGTATAAATAAAGGAAATTATGAATGTCAGACCATAATTAAGATTGTAAATAATTCTAAATATGAAGTTCAATTTAAAGACCTCTAAAAATTTATTCCAAGCATTTTGAAAAGTTTAGGAAGAAATGGTAGTGGGAAGGAAATAGTGGAAGGAAGAGTCAGAATTGTATCTAATGACAGATCACTTAGGGAGGGTTTTTAAAGAAATAAAATTAGATACAGTGGCATTGAACAATGGATGTAAGAATTGGTCTGAGCTCTTCTTTTTAATTGAGAAAATGTAGCCAATAACTCAGAATGAAATGTTGATCGATGTTTTCAACACCAGATACAATGACCTAGTCACCATACAGATGGTTGGCCTTCATCATCTAGCCACCAAACCTAAGGTACTACATTGTATTGATGTTCTTTCCCCTCTTTTAATTTACTATAGAGTAGATAGTGATTGGATCATAAGGGATGGGACCTTCAATAATATTTCATACATTATCCCTGTATCCTTTAAGGGATACTACAAACTCCCATGGTCCTATATTGATCTACCTTCCATTAAGAATTGGACCACCTAGAATGACTTGGACAATGTCTTCAGACTATGGATATTCTTGAGAACCCATGTATTTAAATGTTTCCAAGGTAGAATCCTAATCACCCAATTTAGGGAGGGAATTAGGGTTATCATGAACCTATTAAATATAATTTTTTGGGCTTCTACTACAATATATATCAATACCACCTGGGTTTCTTAAATCCATTTCATGGTAAACTAGAAATTGACCCCTCCAATTGGTGATATGATTAGCATCCACTTGAGCTGATAATTCTCTATCATCAAAAAGAAAACTAGTAGGAAATCCTTCATGATGTCCTACTTGTTGGATGCTTTGTTTACTTCCACTGATTTCCCCAATATCAATAATTGGTCTCCCAAGGGTAAAACCACCACATCTCATCACTACTCCAAAATTCACATCTTCAAGTATAGATCCCACATGCAATTCATTTTTTATTGCATCTACCTTGCCTTGATAGAATCCATTACTGGATCCTTTATGCCCAAAGTGTACCCCTTGATCAAGAGGTATGTGGAAATGATAGGGGACTTTTTGTATTACCTTGATTACACTAATTATGATTGAGGGAACCTTGTCCCTACCCTATAGGTTACCAGTCTATGTCCCCAATAAATTGGATGCATAAGAGATCAATTTCCAATTTTTTAATGAATTTATGGAGTGTGTAAAGAAAAAAAGAAGGGTCTTCTCCACCCTTTTCCTCTAATAATTGGAAGAACCACCTTAAATGATTAGAAGCAGGTAGATGTTATGTCCAAACAAAGGGAGGCCTTCATTTTTTAGGTAGATGAATTAAGGATGTTAGATCATAGAGTAGTAAACGATTATTTAAGGGACAAAACATTGCCTCAGTAAGTCTATAAGTACCAGTCTTGGGTGTATGACCATGTGTACATCAAGGCCAACAACTTTAAAGAAGTGTTGGCTAGGATTAAAGAGTGCAATGTAAAGTTAGATCATAGGCTATCACTTGGGCAGAATCTAACATAAGACATTTGGTAAATGCATCCTCTTCAGTATCACTTGCTACCTTCTACCTCAAGGCCACCTCAAAGATATTCCCATGCTGAGGTGTCACCATCACAAGTACCCTCTTACATATTTTTTCCACCTCCTCAAGACCCTGATAAGTAGTAATTAGAAGAAAGACCAAAAGAGGGAGCATCATCTTTAGTACCTCCATAACAACCACCATCTCAGGTGGAGTTTATAGACACGATGGCTTTTGAGCCATATGAAATAGTGGAAGAGGTCTTCAAAGTTATTGCAGATGCATATGGTTTAGATAAAGAGCTAATAGATGAAGACTCTAGCCCTTAAGTAGAGAAAATCCTAGAAGCCTAGGACCAGATGGGGGAGGATAAAGGGAAAGAACCAATGTTGGAATTAGTCCTAGCCATAAGTCTAAAGAAGAAAAAAGATAAATTGATCCTTACCCCTATTGGACCCAAAAGGCCAAGGCTCCCATTTGAGCATCCTACCAAAGAAATAAATTTATTCAATGATGAATTCTTAATCTATGGGCCAGTCATCCCAGATTGGTTCATTTATGGGAAAATTCAAAATATCTCATCCATATCCCACTCATGGGCACTAAGACCAGTCATCAACACTACTATTCCAGAGGATATTTAGCCTTGGATAATGGAAATGATGAAAGAGCAATTAGAAAGAAGGATGGTTGAATCTTAAGGGGCTAGTGGCAGAGGAGTGGATCCCCAAGGCCAATTTAGCAACACAAAAATTGAGTTTATAAAATATGTTGAGTTATCTAAGCCCACCACCATAGTATAATTTAATCTAGATATAATAATATTGGAGAATATCACTATAGGGAAGGCTATGGTGGGCATAAAGGAGTTCACCTTTTAAAAGGTGGAACCCTTTTTAGGTTTGACACTAGTTATAGGATAGGAATTGGGAGAATGTCTCATCCATCAAGAAGATGTGGAGATCCTAATTGGAGCCTAATTTGCGCATGCAATGGCAGGAGTTAGGGGACTAAAGTAATAAATTTCTAACTTAAGGAAGGAAATATAGGACTTAGAATCCCAGGCCATCCTCTCTATGCCTAAGGATATGATCAAGTTGTTTAATGAGTATTTTTATGACATGTTTGAAGCCTTAAAGGATGTGAAGCTTAGAGATGATGCCTTGTTACAACAAGCTCAAGCAACTAAAGCCTTGGTCATCCAATGGAAAACTTTTGAAGACCAGATTATAGAGATCATTAATATTCAAGTGAAAAGGCAAATCCTAGGTTTCACAACTATCAGCTTGGGACACTTGAGTGCAGTCTTAGGAATCATGGTTTACAAGGTGCAGAAGTTGAGAACATGGTAAAATGATGTCAAGGAGCTGGTGAAGGAAGATGAAGCTTTTTTGGGTAGGATTGAAAATCTCCTTGAAACCATGCTAGCTAGGCCTTCATAACCCAATGCTATTGGGTTAATTGATGATGAAGAGTTTAAACAGAGGGCTAATGATACCATCTAGGAAATAAAAGGGAAGAGTCAAGGCTAATCTAGTAGTGAAAACCATAAATTCTTAACTACCATCCTCAATTCAAGGGAGTGGATTGCAGAAGCCAAGAGTATCAAAGAGTCCATGCAAAGAAATGATAAGGAATTCAACAAGATATCATCCCTAGAGGAAGGATGTTTGATGAAGCTTGCAGTATATTTAGAATTCATTAACGAATAACATACTAAGGATAAAATCATCCTTCAATAGAGATAGTTAGAGGGCTTTCCACCAGCTAGATAAAAGATTCTATTTGTTTTAATTTTGCATGCATTTGTAAAATGGAATATGTTGTTATATAATTATATGTTAGTTTATTAGCATATAAATTTTAGGTCAATCCAACATAGAAGATCAATTGTATTTTATAAATTTCATACAAGGAAAACTATCGTTATTGTACACATGTGTATCTTAAAACTAATTGATACACTACTTATGTTTTCTATAAATAGGTAGACTTATCATCTGATAGAAGAGAGAGATTTAGAGAAAAAATACAATTGTAACAATTAATATAGATAATAATTATACAAAGATTATCTATCTCATTATGTTAATGGTTAATGACTTTCTCTTAATTGCTAGTCTAGATCTTGAATTTGAATGGTTTCTTTAAATTCTAAACAACATTTTGGTTACAGGGTTGCTAATCTATACTAAGATAGATTGGTTGAAAAGATCATACATGTTTCATTTTAATTTTTTATAAATTAAGGATGTGTAATAAAAATTTGAATGTATCAATAAAATAATAAAATCATACTTAGTTCTTACTTGTACCTTCATCTATCTTCAAAATCTTACCTGGTTTGTAATGGAATTTGAGTTTCAACTATTATACATTGCATACTGGTTAAATTCATGTTGATGGAATTGAAAATTTGTCATGGTGTTTAAGGTAAAGATCAAAAATCACACTTATTTCCTCTTTGCCTCACCTTTCTCTTTTGCTCCCCTTTTTTATGACTCATCATAGCCTAAATTTCATTATTAATATCCATTTAGACTAGTGTAGCTGAAAGATTTGATTAAATTTTGAAATAAATGAAATAAGGTGGCTCCCAATCACCAAATAATATAAATATTTTGGAACATGCTACTCTACTCTACTGCTATTTCACCACAAGCATTATAATTTCCAAATACCTACAACTCATGCTCTGAATTCTTTGAATTATAAAATGAGAAGTGTTATTTAAACACTAAGAGAACCTATGTTACATTTAGAGGCATCAAAATATCCCTATCCTAGGGTTAAAACCCCAAAAAAGAGGAGATTTTTGATAAAAGTAACATAATGCATGGAGGCTTCAAAGTTACACATTTGTTCACTGCAAACATTCAGTGTTGTCTACAGTTTTAAACCTCAAATGACCTTCACAATCTAAATTTTCAAGTATAGAGGCATATATACTTGTATGAAAAGTGATTATATGATGTTAAGGGACACAATAATTTTCCAAATAGGTTTAAATATAATTTATTTGTCCTAACCACCACCTACAGGTGCCTTGCCCTCCAAAAGCTTACCTATAGTTGATTGTAATTGCTAACTTATAGGCTCATAGGTAAACTTGGTGAAATTATGTGCATAATGACTTTCAGAGTACATAAATGATTCCAAAAGGATCCAAGGGTATGTGACATATGTTTCAAGGAGAAAAAAAACCTATAGGACCTTTGTTGCCTTAATAGTGGTCAACTCTAGTTGACTATAGTTAACAGGGAGTTAGAATATAGTGTTCTTGGTGATTAGCCTAACAAGTGCATGGTGTAAAGTGAACCAAATGACTATGTGATGATAATAATGACTTAAATAAGACATTTTATCAATGATACAAGCTCTAAACATGCAGTAAACACCTATAGTTAGGTGAAACATAGTCAGGACCTCTGTCAAGTCAAATGGTATGCAATGAATTAGTTAACAAGGAAAAAATAAGTGTTGGAATGATATAAATATTATTAATTATTTTTAACATAATATTAAATTATAAAATAAATAAAATAGATCATTTAAGTGTCTAATATCCAAGGTATACCATAGTCACATTCAACCTATAGTCTATACCAGTCAAAGTGAGGGTTGGGCAATGGAAGGTTGATAAAAGGTTTGATGATTAACATGTTTGAAAAATAATATAAAGTTTCATTATCATGTCATGAGTCTCATACCATATGTAAAATATTTAGATAAATTTTCCAAGAATAACCTACATGCCACATATACATATGAAGTCTACACAATCATTATTTCCCACAAGTCTATCTTAGGTTTCATGACATTTGGAGGGTCCATTGATGAAACCAAGATATGATAATTTACATAGAGTTTCCAAATAACTTGGGGAATCCCATCATATGTCCACATTTTCTATGGTAATATTTTAAGTTCCATCTATTTTATCTCAAACAAAGGGCACTCCCCAAGGGTGTAAATTTGTAGGTTTAGAGGAAAGAAGCTAAAGATGAGTTGGAAACTTGATGATACCTTTGAGGAGGATGTAGAAGTTTAATATAGACATTTAAAAATATTTAAAATAATGTACATTGGTTATAAACATTTCAAGGTGGTCCAAACCTATAGTTATGTAGTCAAATCCTTAGGCCTAGTTTAAGCCTAAATCCCAACTAGAGGGTAAACTTAATTTATAATGATGGGAGAGCATTCCAAAGCCTCGGAACACATAAATGGAGAGTTATAATGAATTTATAAACTATTTTAGTGCAAATTAGACCACATGTAAGTAATTTATTAGCTTAGACCAACTCAATCCTATGCAAAATGCATGAAAAGGCTCGAGAGGGCAACTTTGAGAACTCATGCCTACTTGGAGGCTTAACATGGGAATATGAAGAGTTGGGTAATATTTAAGGAGGTCTTGGACAAGTACCTTGTAGGATTTTTTTAATTTTCTAATGCCAGACCTTTATGAATAAATCTTAAGGGTCATAAGTACTCAAAATCCTCTAAAACCCTTGCTAAGGACCCAATTATGAAAATGAAGAAGGAAAATCATATAATGGGTATATTTTGGAAATAAAAAGACTTTGATATTTTATATAACTATCCAAGGGTCCTTCTCACCCATTTGGATTGTACCCTACTTGTATGGAAAGGGGGGAAATGTATTTTCTTGACTAATTTTGGTGTTGTGCAGGTACAAAAGGGTTCCAAGAGATGAAAGTCACTTTGGGAGTAATATTGGGACTTTAGATAACCCATAATGTCCATTTAATGCATCATAAAATATCAAGAGTTCCTATACTAACACCTTCATCTCATTCAGTCTAAACTGGCATAGTGAATAAGAAAGTGAGAAGGTGAAAACTCTAAGTGGGAGACCTTTTAAGGTTTACCTAAGGAATATAAGTACATGAGTGATATTTAAAAGTATCATGAAATCATTTTTATGGAATGGTTTGGAAAATGGAAGGCAACTTTGGTGCCACATGTGCAAGGTGATTGAAATATGAGTTATTTAGACTGCAGGCAATGATAACTCATGTTCAAAAGAATATTGGTTATTAGGGATGCAAAAAATGAATTTTGGGTATTCCTTATAACCCCTACCTCTTAATTAAATCATATTATTTATCCTTAGTATATTTTGAGATGTTCCAAAGAGGCCAAATGATGAAGACAATTTCTAGGCATGGAAATGAGGAGTCTT
Organism: Torreya grandis; assembly: GCA_037957365.1. Classification (NCBI taxonomy): domain Eukaryota; kingdom Viridiplantae; phylum Streptophyta; class Pinopsida; order Cupressales; family Taxaceae; genus Torreya; species Torreya grandis. The sequence goes on from JARHVA010001638.1 coordinate 3,045,322, forward strand.
GTGCCACATTTTAGGATTTTCATGTTTTGAGGGACATTTTTCTAAGTATAACTTGCATGGTCTATTCCATATTCATCTATCCTAAATATTTAACTCATTTTATTATCTTTATAAGTGGATTAGTGACTCTTGGACTTCTTTATCTTCTCTCCTCTCTCAAATTCTATAAGTAGTAGCCATTTTGGCTCTTGTAGACTAATACCACACCATGTATGGAAAATACCTTCTAGTTTTGACATTTTACTTTGCCTTTGAACAATAAATTCAAGTTTGTTTTTGATTTCATGAACATTTGTCTAAGTGTGTAAAGTGGTGTATGGTGATGTTAATTTATAATCTTATATCCTTATTTCTCCTTATCATTTCATGTTTATGCAAGAGTTTCTATTCTAACAAATCACATAGAGTGGATCTAGTGTGTTAGGATATTTTAAAGTGTAAAATTATCATTAGAGTGTGTAATATACCCTCTGGTTCACTTACCTTTTGTTGTCTCATGCATATCACCTCTATGTTGAAACACTTATGTTAGAACCTCTTAGGACTTGAAGTTGGTTTTTTTAGGTCTTGTTCTTAGTGAAAGAAGTATGATGGTCTTGTGAAAATACTTCTAGTGTATCACCTAATAATATTAGTTTTCATTTCATTTATAATTTATATCTCTTTTCCTATAAGCACTTAGTTAAGTAGGTGATAAGCACTTCAAGACAAATTTAAGAATTTATCCCTTAAACCTAGAGGTCTACTTCTACTATAGGTAAAACCACATACCTATAAGTAGTCCCATATTACCCAAATCTAGAAGAGGCTTGAACACCCTCCTCTAAGGTGCAAGATTTGGTGACAATAGTTCCTTGGTCTAATTTTGGTTAGACTTTGCATACATTTTCTTATAAGTATAGAATATATGTGTAACATCTTACTTTTCTTGTGGCAATTGATTATTGTGCTTAGCCTATACTTGATCCTTATCTTATTTCTCTTCTTTCATCTTCTTTTATTCCTCTTAATTTCCCCTACAAATTTCTCTTATAACTTTTACTACTGCTTCATATTCTTTCATGGCCTTTTTATTATCTTCCTCCTACTTGTGTAAGTTTTATAGCCTTTTTTCTAGGCCTCCTTAGTTTATTTTTATTCCTCAACCTTTATTCACTCATATTTTCTCATTGAGATTTATCTTTATTATCTTTTTTAGTGCCCTAATTTTTCTACTTTAGTAATTATTCCTTTTATTTTTGAGCCTTATCCTCCACTAATTTGTTTTCCTTTATGCATGCCTTAGCATCTTGAGTGAGTTATATTATTTTATGCTACTTTGTGGCTATATATAATATAGGTGGGCTTGGTTGGGAGGACAATTGACCTATGAATTTTTATATCACACACTAGTGTATAAAAATGTAGTGTTGACTTAGCCTTGTAAGTATTGTGCAAATATTATTTGGGAAATGAATGACTACCCTGAAGCAGTATACTTTTTATTTTTGGGGGAATAAGGTGAAAGTGGCCTTATTTTGAGTGGGGAATATGTATGGTGAATTTTGGATGGGATGGTGGAGGGTATGTGGAAGTAGATAGTGGATCAAACTATGTAAAATACATAGTCTAGTTCTTAAACATAGTGGCCTTAGGACGTGAGACTAGGGGAACCAACCATTACTAATTTGGGGCCCAAGAGGACACCTAGTGGAAAATATATTTGAATTTATTTAATAGGGTTATGAATTCAATTGAATTATGAATGCTAGAGGATATGAAGGTGTAATGTGATAAATAACATGGAAAGGAAAGAAGACAATTATAGATAATATATAACTATAATAAAAAAGTCTTATTATGCTAGTTATATACAATATTTTAGAGATCAAGTGTTTGGTGTATTTATACTTCCTATGTTCACTCTAGTCTATGTAACCCACTACAAATTATGGTAGTGTAAACTAATATTCAATGGAGGAAGATGAAGTGTCAATTGAATTTTTACAAGAGTTGGTAAAAACCACTTCATAACTAATGAATGTTGTGATGTGATAAATTGACATTATTGACAAGCTTAATTATACAATAATTACACTCTAAGAGTTATACGATCAAGAAAAATTGGAATTCAATAATAAATTGGGACATAGGTGATAAAACTAATTTTGGTGCTAATAACATTAGTGTAAGGTTGGATGTGCAACAACAATAAACTATGGTAAGATATACTAACACAAATCCTCCTGGATAAGTAATTGAAAATTAATTGTCTCTATTTCATACATTTGTGGTAAGAGATGTGGAAAAAAATTGGAAACCCACACTCTTGTAAACCATTTTCTTTGGGAAGAAAATTGACCCTATTTGATGATTTGAAAGAGAGGAATCTATGATCAGTGTGTTTTTTTCACCTAAATGTTAATGAATTGATATAATTATATTAGTATATTACAATCTAGATTGATATTTGTTTTTTTAAGAGTCTCTGTAGTATCTAGAGTATCTAGTATGTGGGTGTAAAGTAATGGTGTAAGATTTTTACATTGAAAACTAGATGCAACTCAAGTTAAGATGGAATATTAAGCTTAAAATCATTCTCTCCTACTTTCTTGTTGATGGTATAAGACATGTACCAAATTAGATGAATCTTGTGGTATTGCCATGTTAGTTTTTCCTTTTACAAGTGTATCAAGAATTTATCACCAACCTATAAGGTGTATGATGTCTAATGTTTATCATGGCATTACTTTTATTTTTCATTATCCTGTTGTATAATTATTTACACTTGTTATCGAATGTGATCAATGATTTTTTTTTCAAATTAATTTTGAGCCAAAATAATTACTATTATTGAGGACAAAAAAGGATAAACTACTTCAATGCATGAAAAAGGTTAGAAACCCAAGCACACTTGAAATGGGTTCTGCATGGTAGAGCTATGTAGAAATATAGTGTAACTATGCTAAATAAAATGTAGTATTTCATCCTAAGTGTATTACTTCTTTAAATGTTACACTCTCAAAAGGTGCACTATCATCTTATTTACCACTTTCATCTGGCCATCAGTCTATGGATGAAAAGCAATAGATTTTTTAAAATTTGTGTCTAACATAAACTAAATCACTTTATATAAATTACTTCATAAAATTGTATATGTATTAGACATGATGGTTTGTAATTTTATAAATTATATCTAGAAGTTTTTGAATTATAGTTAAGTTTTTTTTGGCATTGATATTAATTTCTTACAAGTTATCAGAATTTTTATCTTTGAGAATCTATCAACTACTATATAAAAATAATCATTACCATGCTTGCTATTAGGTTAGTTTGATAAAAACAATCCATGGAAACATATTCCCACAATCTCATTGGAACTAGTATAGGTTTGTACAAACCTTGTTTATTCTTAATTAGATTGGAAATTACACATGTAGTAAAAGTCTTGATATATTTAGATACATCATACCTGAGATGTGGTTAGAATAAATACTTATGAAAGACCAAAAGAGTATTTGTAACTCAAAAATGTTCATTTTTTTTTAAAACGAACCTCCATATTACTTTATATCTCTTAGATTCATGTTGAATACAAAATTTACCAATGTACTCTATGAGTCCATCTTGTAAATATAATTATAGAAGTGAAATACCACAAAGTTAATTTTGATAAATGTTTAAAAAATACATATTATATGGATATAATTTTTACCATTTATTGAATTCATTTCCAATTACATAAAGTATATAAACAAGATCTTAAAATATCATATGGATCATAAATTATACAACTAGATTGGCACTTCCCTTCTTACGTTTAATGTTCAAATGGAATTGTTAAAGATAAGAATACCATTTATGATGCCATTCTTATTGAATCTTGTTCTGAGTCTGCAAGACCTAAAGTGTATTGTGATAGGTGTTGATAATTTTCTTATTGATAAATATACATTATACCAATGCTTACATTATTTAATACTAACATAAATCTCATGATCATATGTTCGGTAGTTTCTTACTAGTGAGGTGAAAATTTAACTATGGTAAGCAATTGAGTGACCATATTGAGTTATGACAACTCCAAGTACAAAGTTGGAGGCAATTTTCTTAAGCTCAAATGGTTTTTGAAGATATATTAACACAAGTAATGGTATATAACAAAGTCTATATTTTAATTATTTATTTAAATGTTTTTTATTGTGTGGTTTCCCAGATGAACTTTGCTTTAGTTCCACCTTTGGTAACTTGGTTCAGAGGCCTAGTTGCATGAGAAAAACTAAGTAAAAAGTCTTGTGTAAATTTTATAACCCCTAAAAATATGAAGATTTGTGATATTATTTATATGTGGCCATTCTTGGATGACTTGAATCCTGGTCAGGTCCATATGCACCTATTCTACATCTACTATGTATCCTAGATATTGTATCTCCCACATAGAAAATGAACATTTCTCCATGTTTGCATACAACTTGTGTTTCCAAAAAGTGTCAAGAACTTGATCTATATGGTGTAGATGTTCATACCAGGTTTTTTTAAGTAGTAAGATGTTTTAAATTTAGACTAAAAAAAATGAGGTAGTGAAAGGCATGAGGATGCCATTCTCATCTACATGAATGTAATTTATGCATTGGTCAAACTAAAGGGCACAACTAACCATTCAAAGAATCCTTAATTTTACTTGAAGGATGTCTTCCAAATGTGTAGTAATCAAAGAATGGGAATCATAAGATGCATTAACATGTGTGAAAATAAGAGGATGGGCATCACAAGATGCTCTAACTTGTGGGAGATATGCAGATTAAAGTTAACCTCAAGATTGAAAGGCCTAGTAATGATCTCATAATATATATTACAACTAGAAATGTGGCATCTAGGGTAATGTCAAGATATCAGAGAGGTGATAAAAAAAATTGATTTATAATATCATCTAAGTTGATACAATCTATGGAAATAAGAATAAAAGGAATTGTATCAATAAGGTCTATATAGTATGATGAAAGATGACTGAAAATAAATGTATTAGTGAAGCCAGTGTAGTGGATTATATATGAATAAACTGTATAAACACATTTTAGATCATGGATGATATAGTTATTCAAATTATAATTAACTCTATAGAAATATTTAAGGTTAAAACTGATGGATTTGACTCCATGTGAAATAGAAATAATTAGATCAACATATTCTGATGTAGTTGTATAAAGGAAAATGAACTATATCGATAAAATATATGTCATGGTTGATGTAGTTTTCTAAAGGTAAATGAATTGTATCAACATATTCTACGTCATGGTTGTGGTAGTTGACTAAAAGTGGTTAAAACAGAATGGTATTAGTCAGGGTGATACCATTGGAAATAAATGATTTCAATGGTGATTTGAGTAGATAGGAAGTAGTATGATAGTTATGTACATTCATATAGGATCAAGGATTAGAATCACCTCGGGCCATATGGTAGGAATTTAACTTAGGCATTAATAATAAATTGATAAATTGATAAATTGATAAATATGAACTAAGGTTTGATTAATCATCCTTATCAGGGATTTCTAAGGGAGAGTTAGAGGGTGGGTAGACATCAAGGGAACCATGCTTGTTGTTGTTTTGCTTTTTGGTAAATATGGCAAAATAATAATAGGGAACATTCACTATCATTCTAAGGTATTCACCTTTCATATAATCATCATAAAAGATGAGAAAACCATGATGTTTATTTTCAACCATGTGAAAGTAGTGGAGGTGGGACAATTAAGATCTTCATAACTGAGTGTAAGGATCATTAAAATTATAAGGAGGAAGGAAGATTGTGGTATTTAATTTAGTAATAAGGATCATCAAGGTCATAAATGGGAAGATCATCATGGATATCTTTACTAATGCTATATGTGTAAAAAATTATGTCATTATGATTCTCATATGGAACTTCATGAATGGGAAGATAACTATGATTTTAAGTATTTTTAGAATCATAGCCAGGAAGGAGAGGACCATATAGATAATCTATGGTTTTACTATAGGTATCATCATAAGTGAAAAAATTATCAATGGGATCCTCAGCCATGAGAAAAGGTATATGATAATTGTACCATGAGGAGTTTACTATAATGGTGGTCATGAAAATTTTATGTTAATAATACTATTTAAAGGAAAGTGATAATATCAGGCTATCCAATATAGTCGATCATTAAGTATATGAAGATATATTGTATCAATAAGGTCAATGTATTCATATGTAAACTAGATTATGTCACATTAACCAATATAGTTTGGAAAAAAGGTAATAGTAATGATGACTGATAAAAATGAATAATATCGACCATGCCGATGTAGTTTGAAAGACATAATGGTACTAGGTTGGTTGATACCATTGGAAAACATAAATAAAAATGTATTGGTTTGGCCAATGCTATTTTATTAAGGCTTGAAATATTTCTCACAAATAATCTATAAATAAAAAACATTAATCTAATCCAACCAAAGGTGGAATAAGATTCATGTTGGGTTCATTAAAATGTATGCATAGGCTAGGATTAACCTACAACTATCATATCTTAAGACACACATACTCAAAGTTTAATAAAAGAGAGCTTATGATACTTATTATTTAATTAGTGACTTATGGATCCACAAATAAAGATATAGGGTTTCCTATATTTCTAATCCCAAGAGGAAAGGGTTCCATATCCTAAGCTTATGGCATAATGAAATAGTTCTAACTAGACATCTATGATGAAATTAAATTATTTCCAATAAAAATGAAAATAGTTGTGTATGCAAATTAAAGTAAACAAATGAGAAGTGTTGTAATAATAATAAATGGTAAGGTTCCATGGTTGAAAAATGGGGGTCAAAAAAACTAAAAATGGAATAATGGCAAGTAATTATATAGCCACACTAGTATAAGTATAGATAGAACATATAAAAGGATACACACACATTCATACACTAAACCATAAGAAACATCTAATATATTAAATGAAATAAAGGAAATAGTACAAGGTTATAAATACTTGCCTTGGGTTGGACCCATCGAACCTAAATTTCCCCCTTGGCTAACGATGTTTTGTAAGAGATTATTATGGTTGTGAAGATTTCAAGGGTTGGGAAATAGGTTTTAGTCCAAAAAAGGCCCTCCTAGTGAATATTCAAGACTTCCACAATAAAATATTACTTTAGGATAAGGTTCTAGACCCAAATCATCCAAATACTAACTTATGGTAGAAGTGAAAGTGAAATTAGAGTGAATGGATTATATATGAAATATTTGTATAGTTGTCTAATACCTAAAACCAACCCTAAAGGCAAATATGATGGAATCAGGTAGATTGATATAGTTAATATATGTCAGATTCCACTTAAAAACATCATCTAAATAGATATACTTAATTTATATTAGATTCTACTAAATAAAATCAACTAGGTCAATATAGTATGAATTTCAAATAATAGGCTCAAAACTGCATTGAGCTAGTCAATAATATATATGAAGGGAAAAGGCGTGAAATAGATGGTATCAACATTATTGATGTCATAGGGTATAAGGAAACTTACAAAATATCATGGAATATCATGGAAGGAGGTAGGTAGTAGGAAAAATATAAGTAATATAGACTAGTATAAGTAATGTCATGATCATGATAGCATATCAACATCTCTCGTAAAGCACAATATGCCTACCCACCACTTTCTTGGTCTACCATTTAAGGCATGTAATCAAGGAGATTGAAGCTTAAAAATTAAATACAAGAGAAAGTGTATGTAAGTAATAAAAGTTAAAAAATATTATGTTTATACATATGCTCCACTTGAAGCTCATCACATGTCACAATAGTATAACATGGGATGGTGCTTAAGGAAAGAACATAACAAGACAATAACTGAGCTAATTGAAATGAAACACATAAATAAATGCTAAAATTAATTAGAATTATATAGAATGAAAATAAATACCTTTACTTTCCTTGTTGAATGTAGAAATGTTTCATGTGGGGATGGTGATAAAAGGCTCCTGATGTGTGCAACAAAGAGGCATACCTAAAAAAATAAGTTAAAATTCATTTTTTCTGAAAAAATACTATGTTAGAACCCAAAAATTATCTATCTTACCAACATCCTAAGGATTATTTTCGTTCATGAAAAGGATCTACTACAACAAATATATGGGTGAAAAATAGAATCTCATGGCACATAAATGAATGTTTCACAATTATGATGTTTACATAAATGAATGCTTCACAATTATGATGTTAAGTATGATTAATTAATGTGGTGCATGTTTTATTAGTTTCTATTAGAAGTGAGAAAATGCATGGTCAAAAAGAATAAAAGCTAATATTAAGAAATAAAATCTCATCACAAGTGAGTAGATAGATGATCAACAAATAAAACATGTGAAAAACGATGGAGTAAATGATAAAAATAAATGTAAAACACACCAAAAAATGGTGTAAAACACTATAAGTAAATAAGATATCAATGTAAGACAACCCAAAAAAAGATAAGTAATAAATCACAACCACCTAGTACTAAGTAAATAAGATATCAATGTAATAACCACATAGAGCATGAGATAATGTAAGATAACCTAGTCCATAATGATAAAAACAATGATGATTAGTCTATATAATGACATTTAATCCAAAAAAGAAATCGTACCCAAGTTACTTAAACTAAGTACAAATGATGAACTGATAACACCCTGGCCTAGAACTTAGAAAGGTGAGATTTTGAATTTGAATTAAAAATGAAGGACTTTGAGATTTTGAAAAGTGGGTAAATGGTCTGGACTCAAATAGGTATCATAACAATGTTGTTTATAAAACACAAACACAATATGCTAAAATAAGATTTGAATAAGGCAAAAAGATATTTTGATTTGGTCAGCATAACACCTCCTTATTCAAATAAAATAATGGATAACAAATGTGTTTGGTTGTGATGTGTTTTGATTCTCAAATAGTTTTATAATTGAAAATACCAAGCAAGTAAAGGATAAAATTACAAATTACAACTAAGTATAATGTCCAAAGTCCTAAAATTGACAAGGTTGCATGGTACTATTGAATTCCATCTATATATGTGCCCTTGAGAGGATTTTAAGTGTTAATCAAAAAATAAAAATGCATGAACAAGTAGGGTTTTTACACCCCTTCTCTCAAGAGATTATATAGTGACATGGAACATTGGGCTACTCATCCTGCATCAATAATATGTCCAAAGTAAGTGGGGTTATTCTAAAACTAAATTTTTGTACGTCTAGATGGTCCCAAGTATGGCTAACACTCGAGATGTCTCATGTCAATTAGATCCATGTCAATCAATTTTTTGTGAAAATGTCTTGCCCTTTTAATAACCACTACATCCATCTCTTTCTTAGTGTATTGTGATGTCCGAATTGATCATATGTTCTAAGTGTAGTAGTTGCAAATGAAGATAGTTTAACCACTCAAACTACCATCCCAATGATTAACCAGCTTAATTTATATACCCCACCATAGAGTGGGGTTGGAACAATGCTGAGAGATGAATTTATAGGTTAATTTTTCCCTAAATAACCCTAAAGAGGTGATGAAATCCCACTCACAAGCTAAAATGCATGAAAATAAATGACAAATGAAAAGACTTTAAGGTCAGGTTTGGATCACCCAATTTATATGGATTTGGGGAGGGCCTTGATGAGATTATTTTCACACTTTTTGGACTAAAGCCAACAAGGCAAAGAAAGATCATTTTTTTCCACATGAGTTCCCTAAAGGGGATGTGGGGAGAGCATACACATATCAATCATTTTTGTGAAAAAACAAGTAATTTTGAAATAACTAGCATAAAATAAAACACTCTTAAGAGGATTTAGTCTAAGTGTGATTGTTTATTTTAATGCACCAAAGTGAAATGTTTATGAAGTTTTTCCCCTTGGCATTAGTTGAAAAACTTGTAGAAACTTTCACAAACAACTACACATAAAACATCTAAATTCTTTTTAAACACCAAATGAAAATTAAAAGACCTAACCACTTTCAAACTTGTGGCCTTTTCTAGATTATGACCAATAATTTTTATAGGGTTTATGTCTTCTTATAATCCTAACTATAAATGTGAAAACAATATTTTAAAATTTGATCTTAGGTCTCTATTTTCTTGTCATAGAGACCGATGTCAGTCCATGTAGGGATCAATTCCATTTAGAAGAAATTAGTACCAGTTAGTTTACAAAGGGTCGATGTCATTCAACTATACATTGACACTGGTTTTTGTAAAAAATATAGGAAAACACAATGGTTTTCACAAAAATGTGGTTATCAAAAAAAGTATAAAAACTAGAAAGGTCTCTAGATCCTGCAAAATAAAAGTTAAACAGAGAGTATACAATTTATAAAATAGAAAATAAAATCCAAACATTTTCAATTAAAAAAATCAAAAACCACATTTTTCACCATGTTCTACCCTTCACATAGGAATTGATGCTAGTTTGTATAGGGTCGATGTTGATCACATAAGAACTGATTATGGTCTTGTGTAAACTATGTCGTTAAAAAGAACAAAAATACATGAAAAATGAAGATAAAACTTGATTTTTATAGACTTTAAGCATTCATTAAAATATATAAGAGTTGTATATTAGTCTCCTTACTTGTATGGGATGCAAGGTCCTACCAAGTATGCCAAAATGTAGATTAGGAATCCAAATCCAGTTTGTCTATCCATTAGTAGTAAAAACTCAAAATAAGCATAAAGGAAATAACATACTAAACCAACACCCTAATGGGGTTTTGAAAATGAAATATAAGAGATATTGAAAGAAGGAATACAACTATAAAACCTTCCCAAGAGAATCCCTCCTTGAAGTTTCTCTCAAAACATGATTCTCCCTTGATTTCATGTTTCAAGTCTTTATCAATGATGATTGGCTTGCTCCTCCATCATCTCTCAATGCACTAATTAATTAGGCTCATGAAATTGACCAATGTGTGAATATAGTTTAATCTATTCTATTACAAATTTATCATAATAACAATTATGCAAAAATAACTTAAAGGAATGAGTGAGGACCCTTGTATTTTTAGATTTTTATAAATGATCAAAATCAACCATGACGATCAATCTTGAAATCAATATGTGTGTCCATGAATCAATTCAATTTTGGAGGCTCAATACATAAATATACCTATTAATATTTGGAATAATGGGGCATTAATGAGGCATGGGAGGGCTTAAACTAGATATTTATTCTATTTATGTCTTATGGATGCCACCCCATTGATGATGTCACAAGATGATGTCGAATTAAAGAATAAATTTCCAATTAATAGATTTTCAATAACTTCCATGGATTTTCCATTTGAGCTCTTAATTTGTTTTAATTTGCTTAAGTGAGTTTAATTAATTTTATGCAGTTCTTTGGAAATTAGTTGTCTATTTAATCAATATTGGTAAAAATGTCAAGTTATCGAGTTGTAATTTGACTAGAGTATAATTATAAAAAGTTGTCAGTTGTGTATAGAGAAATACCCCATTTAGAGTATTGTAGACATGAAATAATACATTCACATGATGTGTGCTTTAAAATTACAAGAATTCAATGGTTTAGAGCATCATTTTGCATGGTCATAATTTTAATTGAAGTGATTCAAGAAAATCTAATAATCATATAAAATGCATTACCTCATTCAGGGATACATTTGCCTAAATCGACACTTGTATATGAAAATATCCAACCATTTATCACGTTTTAGTGATTTTGGCCCATATTGTGCATTGTCATATAATTTAGAGTAAGAATAATAATTACAACACAATAGTGATAGGAATCGGATGTATACATATCCTACCTTGTGATCAACTATGAGCATATTCATCATTGTACCACCTTTTATTACATGGTTGGATATTTTGTGATGCCCATATTTTTCATATATCATCTCACTTGAGGTACATGTTGGTTGGTTTTGAGATTGTACACTTTCATGTGGGTAAGTGTAAGAGTCTTTAGACATCATGGTATTTAGGTTCTTCTCTCTAGTGACCAAGCATAATATCTTTTGTGTTGGCAATTTTATTTCACCAATGTTTTTTTCCAATTTTTAATAAAAGAGGAACAATAGAAAAATCCAAAAGAGTTAAAGCCATATCATTAAAAAATCAATCTTAAAAATAAAAGTATATCTTAAGATTTGTGTCACACCAAAATACATTATCTTTGTTTGGGACATCTCCTATATTAATCAAAGATCAAACTCCACATTTGGACTCATGATATAACTTAGGTCCATTGGGGTGTGGTAGGATATTATACTTGGGTAAGAGTTCACAATATTGAATAATTACATCTCCATAAATTTTAGTGCCACTTATCTTCTCACATAAGTACCCAATCTTTGTAGTAGGTGTATGACTCTATAAGGGGTCCTGAGGATCACAAAATGTGTTTTGGTAAGGTAGGATCATTTTAATTTCATGTATATATCCTTCATGTGATGATATACGTAATTAACTTGTTATCCCAAGATTTGTTTTTTACTTTTTAGAGTGTCTTAAGTCCTTGATGTTGATATTTATTAGCCTTGCCCACTTATTTAGAGTGTTTCATTTTCCACTAAGGATTTACACATCACCCATGTGGCACATAACATTCACTATTTACATCATATTTCCCAAGTATCCCCTTGATGGGTATCACTTTTAAATGATCACACACTCCTACTTATGTTTTTTGGATTTTAGTTTTGAGTTTCATTGTAACACCTCGAATAGGACCAGTCCTTCCTCACAAGCCACCTAGTACTAAGTAATAAGATATCAATGTAAGAAAACCCAAAAAAAGATATGTAATAAATCACAACCACCTAATGTGATGGTGTGAAGTGAAAAAGGTTATGGGTGTTTTTCACCTTGAATAGGACCAGTCCTCCTTCACAAACACCCATAACCTTTTCCCCTTCACACCATCGCATTAGGTGGTTGTGATTTATTACATATCTTTTTTTGGGTTTTCTTACATTGATATCTTATTTACTTAGTACTACATGGTTTGTGAGGAAGGACTGGTCCTATTCGAGGTGTTACGATGAAACTTAAAACTAAAATCCAAAAAAACATAAGTAGGAGTGTGTGATCATTTAAAAGTGATACCCATCAAGGGGATACTTGGGAAATATGATGTAAATAATGAATGTTATGTGCCACATGGGTGATGTGTAAATCCTTAGTGGGAAATGAGACACTCTAAAGAAGTGGGCAAGGCTAATAACTATCAACATCAAGGACTTAAGAAACTCTAAAAAGTAAACAAAAAATCTTGGGCTAATAACTTAAGTACGTATATCATTACATGAAGGATATATACATGAAATTAAAATGATCCTACCTTACCAAAACACATTTTGTGATCCTCAAGACCCCTTATAGAGTCATATATCTACTACAAAGATTTGGGTACTTATGTGAGAAGATAAGTGGCACTAAAATTTATGGAGATGTAATTATTCAATATTGTGACCTCTTACCCAAATATAATATCCTACCACACCCCAATGGACCTAAGCTATATCATGAGTCCAAATGTGGATTTTGAGATTTGATTAAGATGGGAGATGTCCCAAACAAAGATAATGTATTTTGGTGTGATACAAATCTTAAGATATACTTTTATTTTTAAGATTGATTTTTTAATGATATGGCTTTAACTCTTTTGGATTTTTCTATTGTTCCTCTTCTATTAAAAATTGGAAAAAAAACAGTGGTGAAATAAAATTGCCAACACAAAAGATATTATGCTTGGTCACTAGAGAGAATAAACTAAATACCATGAGGTCTAAAGACTCTTAAACTTACCCACATGAAAGTGTACAATCTCAAAACCAACCAACATGTGCCTCAAGTGAGATGATATATGAAAAATATGGGCATTGCAAAATATCCAACCATGTAATAAAAGGTGGTACAATGATGAATATGCTCATAGTTGATCACAAGGTAGGATATGTAAACATCCAATTCGTATCACTATTGTGTTGAAATTATTATTCTTACTCGAAATTATATGACAATGCACAATATGGGCCAAAATCACTAAAGTGTGATAAATGGTTGGAGCTTGTCATGTACAAGTGTCGATTTAGGCAAATGTATCCCTGAATGGGGTAATGAATTTTATATGATTATTAGATTTTCTTGAATCACTTCAATTCAAATTATGACCATGAAAAATGATGCTCTAAACCATTGAATTCTTGTAATTTTAAAGCACACATCATGTGCATGTGTTATTTCATGTCTAAAATACTCTAAATGGGGTATTGCTCCATACATAACTGACACCTTTTTATAATTATACTCCAGTCAAATTACAACTTGGTAACTTGAAATTTTTACCAATATTGATTAAATAGACAACTAATTTCCAAAGAATTGCATAAAATTAATTAAACTCACTTAATAAAATTAAACCAAATTAAGAGCTTAAATGGAAAATCCATGGAAGTTAATGAAAATCTATTAATTGGAAATTTATTCTTTAATTCTACATCATCTTGTGACATCATCAATGGGGTGGCATCCATAAGAAATAAATAGAATAAATATCTAGTTTAAGCCCTCCCATGCCTCATTAATGCCCCATTATTCCAAATATTAATAGGTATATTTATGGATTGAGCCTCCAAAATTGAATTGATTCATGGACACACATATTGATCTCAAGATGGATGGTCATGGTTGATTCTGATCATTTATAAAAATCTACAAATACAAGGGTCCTCACTCATTCCTTTAAGTTATTTTTGCATAATTGTTATTATGATAAATTTGTAATAGAATAGATTAAACTATTTGCACACATTGGTCAATTTCATGAGCCTAATTAATTAGTGCATTAAGATATGATGGAGGAGCAAGCCAATCATCATTGATAAAGACTTGAAACATGAAATCAAGGGAGAATCATGTTTTGAGAAAAACTTCAAGGAGGGATTCTCTTGGGAAGGTTTTATAGTTGTATTCCTTCTTTCAATGGCTCTTATATTTCATTTTCAAAACCCCATAGGGTGTTGGCTTAGTATGTTATTTCCTTTATGCTTATTTTGATTTTTTACTACTAATGGATAGACAAACTTGATTTGGATTCATAATCTACATTTTGGCATACTTAGGAAGACCTTGCATCCCATACAAGTAAGGATACTAATATAAAACTCTTATATATTTTAATGAATGCTTAAAGTCTATAAAAATCAAGTTTTATCTTCATTTTTCATGTATTTTTGTTCTTTTTAATGACATAGTTTACATAAAGACCATAATCAGTTCTTGTGTGATCAACATCAACCCTCTACAAACTAGCATCAATTCCTATGTGAAGGGTAGAACATGGTGAAAAATTTGGTTTTTGATTTTTTAATTGAAAGTGTTTGGATTTTATTTTCTATTTTAGAAATTGTATACTCTCCATTTAACTTTTATTATGCAGGATCTAGTGACCTTTCTAGTTTTTATACTTGTTTTGATAACCATATTTTTGTGAAAACCATTGTGTTTTCCTATATTTTTACAAAAACCAGTGTCAATATATAGTTGAATGACATCAACCCTTTATAAACTAACTAGTACCAATTTATTCTAAATGGAATTGATCCCTACATGGACTGGCATCAGTCTCTATGACAAAAAAATAGAGACCTGAGATCAAATTTTAAAATATTGTTGTCACATTTATATTTAGGATTCTAAGAAGACATAAACCCTATAAAAATTATAGGTCATAATCTAGAAAAGGCCACAAGTTTGAAAGTGGTTAAGTCTTTTACTTTTCATTTGGTGTTTAAAAAGAATTTAGATGTTTTATGTGTAGTTGTTTGTGAAAGTTTCTACAAGTTTTTCAACTAATGCCAAGGGGAAAAACTTCATAAACATTTCACTTTGGTGCATTAAAATAAACAATCACACTTAGACTACATCCTCTTAAGAGTGTTTTATTTTATGCTAGTTATTTCAAAATTACTTGTTTTTTCACAAAAATGATTGATATGTGTATGCTCTCCCCACATCCCCTTTAGGGAACTCATGTGGAAAAAAATGCTCTTTCTTTTCCTTATTGGCTTTAGTCCAAAAAGTGTGAAAATAATCTCATCAAGGCCCTCCCCAAATCCATATAAATTGGGTGATCCAAACCTAACCTTAAAGTCTTTTCATTTGTCATTTATTTTCATGCATTTTAGCTTGTGAGTGGGATTTCATCACCTCTTTAGGGTTATTTAAGGAAACATTAACCTATGAATTCATCTCTCAGCATTGTTCCAACCCCACTCTATGGTGGGGTATATAAATTAAGCTGGTGAATCACTGGGATGGTAGTTTGAGTGGTTAAACTACCTTCATTTGCAACTACTACACTTAGAACATATGATCAATTCAAACATCACACTACACTAAGAAAGAGATGGATGTAGTGGTTATGAAAGGGGAAATCCATTTTCACAAAAATATGATTGACATGGATCTAATTGACATGAGACATCTCTAGTGTTAGCCATACTTGGGACCATCTAGACGTATAAAAATTTAGTTTTAGGATAACCCCACTTACTTTGGACATACTATTGATGCAGGGTGAGTAACCCAAAGTTCCATGTCACTGTACAATCTCTTGAGAGAAGGGGTGTAAAAACCCTACTTGTTCATGCATTTTTATTTTTTGATTAACACTTAAAATCCTCTCAAGGGCACATATATAGATGGAATTCAATAGTACTATGCAACCTTGTCAATTTTAGGACTTTGGACATTATACTTAGCTGTAATTTGTAATTTTATCCTTTACTTGCTTGGTCTTTTCAATTATAAAACTATTTGAAAATCAAAACACGTCACAACCAAACACCTTTGTTATCCATTATTTTATTTGAATAAGGAGGCATTATGCTGACCAAATCAAAATATCTTTTTACCTTATTCAAATCTTATTTTAGCGTATTGTGTTAGTGTTTTATAAACAACATTTTTATGATACCTATTTGAGTCTAGACCATTTACCCACTTTTCAAAATCTCAAAGTCCTTCATTTTTAATTCAAATTCAAAATCTCACCTTTCTAAGTTCTAGGCTAGGGTGTTATCAGTTCATCATTTGCACTTGGTTTGAGTAACTTGGGTACGATTTATTGTTTGGATTAAATGTCATTAGATAGACTAATCATCATTGTTTTTCTCATTGTGGACTAGGTTATCATACATTCTCTCATGCTCTATGTCCTAGGACCATGCTACATCCTGTTACCATATGGTGTTGCCCGTTTAGTTTTAGCTGTATACGTAGGAGTTCTTGTGTTTTTTCATATTTTGATATTCTTAGTTCACATTGTTATCTTCTTAATCAAAAAGACCCTCTTCTAATTTTATAGTAGAAACTCATTGTAGTTGTATCTTGCTTTTACAGTATTGACGTATCTTTGACCTAAGTTTATTGTGTTAGCTTGCACTTTAGGTTCTAAAGTTATCATACCCTCTTCTAATTTAATGATTTAAACCCACCAAAGTTGATTAAATTAATAACCATTTCTTATAATTGTATGGTACTACACCACTTCTTTTATTATAGTCCCTTTCTACCTTGTCACTTGTTTAAAGAAATTAGAATACATAATTTTTAGAATTTGCAAAACATATTTCACATCTTAACAAACGTAGGGAAAAATATTCTAAACATGATGAAAAGGTATACTTGTAATGGGGTATCTTATGGCCCTAGTTATGAGGAAGATCATTATTATGGTAGACATGAGCACTCTGTCATGTTTGAGGATATCACCCTCTTTGGGTCTAATCTTTAAATACCAAACTAATCCATGTAGATTTTCATGCACCCACCCCGTTCTCTTATTTTATATTGTGTGAGAAACCAAGATCTGAAATTCTCAAAGGTTATCATTTTAGGTTATCCTCCTTCAGCTTGCATGAGTAACCAAGCTTCATAATGCTCAAAGGTTACCATTCTAGGTTATCCTTTTTTGGCTTATGCGAGTGACTAGGCTCTATAGCACTTGAAAGTTACCATTTTAGGTTATCCTTATTTGGATTACATGAGAGATAAATCTCTACAATGCTTTAAGGTTTCCATTTTAGGCTATCTTCCTTTAGCTTACATGAGCAACCAAGCTTTGTAACACTTAAAGGTTACCATTATAGGTTATCCTCCTTTAGTTTGCATTGGCCACCAAGCTTTATAATGATCTAAGGTTACCATTTTAAGCTATCTTCCTTTGGATTTTTCTATCATCCAAGCTTTTCAATGCCCATTCATTACCATTTTAGGCCCATCATCAACATCTGTTGAACCTATTTTTGAGGAACATCACTTTGAGGAGCCAATCTTTGTTGATCCCTTTTTTGATAGTCTAATTTTTGGAGAGCCCATTATTGAACCACAATCATTAATCATCTAGTGTCAACTCTTCTCCACTTTAGAAAATTTGTGTTGGTCTTTAATCCAAAATAGATCTAACCATTACCTTTTTAAGAACCATATTTTGAGGACCAAAATGTGTTCAAAGTTGATATTTTACAACCAACTATAAACCAAGGCCATGATGTTTTTTTTGAAACACCTATTTATGATGAGTCAACTTGTGATGAATCACCCTTTGATGTTATACCTATTATTGAGGAGTCTCACTCTAATAATCTAGTATTTGTTGATTCACTTCTTAATGATTATAACCAACTTTAGGAAAATCATTACTTCAACCATTGTCCTATTTTTAAAGATCTCCATCCCTTTGATAAGTCAATCTCTATGGAGTTATCTCTTGACCTTTTCCCACTCATTAAGGAGTCTCACTTTGATAAGCCAGTCTCTGTGGAGTCACCCCTCGAGCTATTCCATTTCTTTGAGGGGCTTCACCTAGATGAACCAGTCTATGTTGAACCCTTTTTAGATGAATCTATTTTTACAAAGCCCATTATGCCATCACAGTCCATTAATTGTTTGATACCAAGCATTCAATAAAACATTATTATAGAAAATTTTACACCATATGAAGAATCAACATTAAATTTAGGTTTTATTCTTGAACTAAAATCAAATTTAGCATCAGAAGTAGAATCAACATCAGTCCTAACATTGGATTTAGAGTATTTTGAGTAGGAATTATCTTCAAAGTTAGAATGCAATCATGGTTATTACAACATTGGTAACACTTGCCTTGAAGATCAATTTAAATATATTTATGATCCTTCTACAATTTTTTAGGATGATTACTTTAGTATTGACATAGGTTATCTTAGTATTTTATATGAGGATTTTTCTACCTTTCATCATGCCATTATCACCACCAAACATAGCCATTATATTGACATTCCACCTCCCACAAGCATCGATTGGGACCAACAGAATCACACTTTGTTGAAATACATCTATGGTGACATATCAGGTGTAGAATATTAGAGGGACCAAAATTTTGTTCATACAAATAAAGAATAATCTCTTAGTGACACCTTTATAGAGGTGCTAAGGGGAATTCAAAGTCTAAACTCAGCATCTTCTAGTGAAATTGTTTTGAAGGTAATGGAAGACAATAAAATTCAAAAGTTAACATCCCTTAGGGAAACCTTTTCAGAGGCACTATGGGACAATCAATACAATTTCATTGGTGAAAACCTCATTGAGGAACCAATAGCTAAGCACAATAGTTATTCACTACTTGATGAAGACATTAAAAATAACATCAATGCAACTTCCAATCTACAACATAATCAAATGGTAGATACTCTCAAGCCCAAATAATATAAAAATATAATGGTCCTACCAAGATAATATTCAAAAGTATTTGGCCTTGCCACAACCAAAATTATGTTGAATATAGAATCAATAGCATTGTGTGTGCTTGAAAATCCTAATCTTCATTTATTTCCCAACCATTATACATTTCATTATCATACACATTTTCACTACCAAATTATACCATTTATCCTATGATCAACATTGTTTATCATCCCTAGTTTCACTTTCATTTGTAGAGTCTATAAATACATCTTATTTTGATGTTTAAAGGAAGCAAAATTAATAACCAACAAAGATCATAACAACATTTGTGGAGTCCAAATCTATAGTAGGTACTTGACAAAGCAAATATTTTGAAATGGTGTGGGATAGAATTTTTTATTATTGATTATTCTAGTTGTCTCATATGTTGACTACGATGTGCATCTCTATGTTAGTAGGAGAATCAAAATCATTTGCCATTGGGTCCCATTTACCACACCATTTGAACTACATTGACTTGAGGTGTGATGTCCCCAATTTTAGAATAAACCATGATCAAGAGACCCATGGCCTATCCCATTCCAAATAGGCTAAATTTATGTGAAGAAGGGAATAGTAGAGTGGGTTAGTATTCACCCATCACTATTTACTAACACTATTCATGAAAACACTATTCATGGGTGACATGGTAAGTGAGCCAGCAATTGAGGTGGATTATAAGTGAGGTGGCAAGGCCCAAAAAGGAATCTTCAAGTTTCCAAAATGCATACCTAACTTAGAAGATAAATTGAAAGTTGTTTTTGACATTCACATGGGGTACCTTGCTAGGTAAAACAAGTATGGCACATTTTTCCTTGAGAGCTCATATTTGGCATGTGTTTGAATGAAAATTAGGTTTATATGGTGCCAAAGTCATTAGGCACATGTTTCATCTCTTGTAAAAGGTCAAATATGGCATATTTTCCTTGATGGGCTCATATTTGACTTATGTATGTGGCACCAAAGTCCAAGGCACATAGGTAAAGACCATAGAGAAGTCAAAAATGGAGGGATCATGTCCCCATATGGCATCTTTGACCCTTCTTTCCCTCCCATAGGGAATACTGGACCCCATTTTTCTCTCTTCCTTCTTTCCCATTTCCCCTTATCTCTTGTAATTCTTTAAGTATGGATGGTTTTCCTTGTAAATGGATCTTCATGAAAAACAATCAAAACCATCTATATTTTTTGCACTTGTGCTTCAATTATAGGAAATCAAGGACAAAAACCCTTGGGAGCCAATATAGGATTTGAGGATGAAACCCCTTAGATGCTGTAGAATCGAAGGATGGAAACCTAGAGATTCCAGAAGGTGATATCAACTAGATATTACAACTGTGACAAATAATTTATTTTTTGCTAAGTGTTTGTAATTAGATTACCACTCTTAGTGTGGAAATATTATTTTATGTATTGTAAATTCCATATTTAAAAAATACAAAAATATCAGTTGTTTGTTTTTTGTATAATTCGATTCAATGTTATTTCAATATTGCAAGAAGTGGAATTTCAACATTTTTAGTATATCGTAACAATATCCCATTTGGGATAATATAGTGGTATTAGAGCTAGTAGTATTGCCAACATGTAGGTTTTATTTGGTTTGAATGCTTCTAAGTGACAAGGATCTTAGACATTAGAGGAGAGATAAAATAAAATTTCATCCAATGGAGGACACAGAGGAAAATGAATCAACAAGAAAATTGATGAGATGGTGCAAAGCCAAAAAAAAACTTGCTAATATGTTTGGTAAAATTTTTCAGTGGATTTAGAATAAATACAACAATCTCATGGGAGAAACTAGTAACTCCAGAAATAACAACATGGGAAAAAACAAAAAATAAAATTTTAGAATCTGGATACAGGACTCGTCAATCGACCTCTTAAACCTAAATTCATTCAAAGAGTAGAATTTATTCTAGAAGAGGAAGCCATATATCCAAGTGAAATCTCTATTTGTTATGAGGAATATAGAACACTACCTGTTGTTGATCATGAAATGTTGTCACTCTCAACATACATATCTTTGAGGAGTAATAAAGGAGAAAAAAAATAGATACAAAAGGATTTAGAGCATACATTAGGGAATATCACTCTTTCTATGTTTAATAGATCTACTAAATGTACCACTAGAGCTTGGATCTAGAAATTAGACACATACTTATCTCTCAAACCCATGGGGGAGATGAATGCTATTAGTTTTTCCACCATTCATCTTGAAGGGGTTACATATGATTGGTGGTACCATGGCCTAATCACTCAGAATCATGACCAAATCTAGTCATATGATGAGTTATGTAAGAGGCTAGTTGAGAGGTTTGATAAAAGGGACCCTAAAGAGCAGTTTAGAGAATTGGCTTGCCTCAAACAAAAAGGTAATGTAGAAGAACATGTTGATTTCCAAAATTGGTCTATTATGATCACTACATATCAGAGAAGAGATTAGTAATTCTTTTTATATAAGGATTGGTGGAGCATCTCAAGGGTCTTGTGAAGGCTTTCAACCCTTCCTCTCTACAAGAAGCAATCAGGAAGGCATTTGACTTAAAAAATTCCTTTCCATCAAAGCCCTCTACATGGAAAAAGCGTAAAGGGAATTTAAAAAATAGGCATATGAATTTTACACCACAAAAATATGTACATTCGCACATGAATAAGAAGGTAGAAGATGACTCCAAGAATGAGTTGAGGAGAAAGAAACTTTATTTCTCTTGCAAGGATCCATGGACCCTAGGACATAGATGGTTAGAAAAGGGCAAGTGTATTATATTGAAGTTATTTTAGATTTAGAATCAGATTTAGAGCCACTTGAGGAACCTCATCTTTCATAATTCTCTCTCTTGAAGAAGATCCTATTAGCACTTTTGCATCCATATCTAGGGCATGAAGATACCATCCTTTCAGAGTATGAGGTGAGCTTGCTGGACAAAGGGTGACTATGTTGATTGATAGTGGGGCTACCCAAAACTTCATTGATGAAGGATTAGTCAAGAAGATGAGGCTTGAGGCATAAGTATTTGAAGGCTTAAACGTCATTGTAGCAGATGGCTATAGCATTCCATGCAAGAATAAGATTCATGATCTTATTCTAGCCTTTAGAGACCATATGGTTTGTGATGATTTATATATTATTGGTCTAGGAGATATTATTTTAGTTTTGGGTGTGCAGTGGCTTTATTCACTAGGAGAATATTCCACAAATTATCAAATTATGGAGTTCAAATTTAGAACCAAAGAGAAGGAGGTGATTCTGAAAGGAATTACCAATGGAGCTCCACCAGTGGTCACAACAAAAAAGATGGAAAGGATTTTCCACAAAGAAAATATCATGAGAATTTATTTGTTTGAAAATTTCAAAAGATAAATTCAAGGGTAAGGATATCTCCCTACATGTATATATTTAAAAAATTATGAATAAACATAGGGTGGTTTTTAGTGGCATGCCTCCAAGATTGCCACTTGAAAGGGGATTTCTTCACATCATAGAAATGGAACCAAGTTCTAAACCATTAATGACTACACCATACTATCATCCTAGAGTGTAAAAAGAGGAGATTGAGAAAGCAATACAAAAATTTCTTCATATGGGGTACATTACACCTAGATCTAACCCTTTTGCATCATCAATAGTATTGGTGAAAAATAAGTATGGTACAATGCGGATGTGCATAGATTACAGAGCTCTTAATAAGAAGACTATCAAAAATAAATACCCAATACCCAAGATTGATGAGTTGATCGATAAACTACATGGTTCGTTTTTTTTCTCAAAGATTGATTTGAGATCAAAGTATCATCAGATCTACATGAGAGAAGAAGATGTTCAAAAGATAGCTTTCTAGTATTATTATTATGGGAATTTTGAATTTTTGGTTATGCCTTTTGGGCTTAGTAATGCACCATCCACATTCCAATCCTATATGAATAAGGTGTTTGTTAAGCATTTGATAAAATTTGTTTTAGTTTTCTTTGATGACATTTTGATTTATAGTAAGAGCTAGGAGGAGCATCTGAAGCATCTAAATATAGTTTTAAGTATTCTAGAAGATAAATAATTTTTTTCTAAGATGTCCAAATGTGATTTTGGATTGACTAATATTTTATACTTGGGCCATGTAATTAGTGCCAAAGGAGTCCAACTAGATCAATAAAAGATCCAAGCTATTCTAGATTGGCCACCTCTTACAAATCTAATATAGCTTAGAAGTTTCATTGGTTTATGTAGTTATTACAAGAGGTTTTTTAAGGGATTCTCTCAACTTGGAGCTCCTCTTACTAATCTAACAAAGAATGGAGCATTTGTATTAATAGAATAAGCACAAGCCACTTTTGATAAATTTAAGAAGGTAATCAGTTCATGTCTAGTTCATGTTATTCCAAATTTTTCATTCCATTTTGATGTAGAGTGTGATGCTTCAGGAGTTAGAGTTGGGGCTATTATATCACAAGGAGGAAATCCCATATCTTTTGAGAGTAGAAAGCTAAAATATCATGAGAAAGGGTTGCATATTTATGATCAGGAGATGTTCGCAATAATACATGCACTATAAAATTTTAGATAGTATCTAATATGTAGAAAGTTTGTTGTCAAAATAGATCACAACAATTTGAAATACTTTCTTAGGCAACAAAATTTGAATGATAGAAAATAGAAATGGGTGAGTAAATTGCAAGCTTATGATTTTTAAATTGAGTATGTCAAAGGTAAGAAGAATTTAGTAGTTGATGCTCTCTCTAAGAGGTCCACCCTTTTCCATATCTCTACCATTTTGTTAGATTGGAAAGTTTCCATCTTAGCTGAGTATGCTAAGAGTACTTTTGAAGCTAATATATTTGATGGTTTGGAGAAGGATGACATGTATACAATAACAAATGGGTTGATATTATTAAAAAATAGAGTGTTCATTATCCTTGAGTCAAAGATGAAGAAGAAGAAGATATTAGAAGCATTTCATGATGCACCCTTGGCAAGACATCTAGGCTTTTTCAAGAGATATAAGCATATTAGAGAAATATTCTCTTGGAAGAACCTCAAGGAGGATGTGCTCAAGCATATCAAGGAATGTTTGTCATGCCAATAAAATAAGGTAGAATAGGGGTTTCTATCCAATCTACTACAACCACTTCCCATCTTGAGACAAAAATGGGAAAACATTTCCATGGACTTCATTGTGGGATTGCCTAAGGTACAAGGAAAGGATTATATTTATGTTGTGGTTAATAGATTGACAAAATATGCACATTTTTTTGCTATTTCTATTGATTTCAAATCACCACAAGTTTTTGATATATTTTCAAGGAGATTTTTAGATTACATGGGTTACCACAAAATAGAATCAATGATATAGATAGTAGGTCATCAGTACATTCTAATAGGAATTGTTTCACTTGATAGGTACCGAGCTAACTCCTAACACAATCATCCACAGATAGATGGACAAACAAAAATTGTGAAAAAATGGGTGGAAGGATACTTGAGAAATTATTTCTCAAGTCAAAAAATAACATGGATTAGATGGATTCATCTTGGAGAATACTACTACAAAACTACTCATCACATGTCTATTGGTATGTATCCATTTAGAGCATTATATGGATATGATGCACTAAATTTTATTGATTTATTACTTTTAGAGAGTAGAGTACCTTCAAATAGTGACTTGGTTCATCAAAGCCAAGATATTATGAGGTACTTATAGGAAAAATTGTAGCAAGCAAAAAACCAACATAAGATATATGCTAATAAGAAGAGGATAGAAAGAACATTTGAGGTGGGATATATGGTGTACTTATGATTACAGCCATATAGGAAATCCACTATCAAATCCAAGGGAAATGAGAAGCTCAAACCCAAGTTCTATGGACCATATAGGATCATCAAAAAAATAGGAGAGGTAGCTTATGAGTTGAAGCTTCTTGGAGGTAGTAGAATACATAATGTATTCCATGTTTCTTGTTTAAATAAAGTTGTGGGTTTAAATATAATTCCTTTCATTTTTTTACCTCCACTAGATGATGAAGGGAAGTTGATTCTAATTCTAGAGGCTATGATTGATACCAGGGTAAAGAAGCTTTGAAACAGGAGCATAAAAAAATATCTCATCAGATGGAAAGATCTTCCCCTTGAGGATGCTACTTGGGAAAGCCCAAACATTCTAGAGCATCCCAATTTGAAATTGTTTATGGGCAAGAAATTTTGGGGATGGGGGAATATGATGTCCCTAATTTCAAAATAAGTAATGATCGAGAGGCCCTTAGCTTATCCCATTCTCAATAGGCTAAAGTTGGGTGAAGAAGGGAATAGTAGAGTGGGTTACTATTCACCTATCACTATTCATTGACATTATTCATGAAAACACTATTCATGGGTGACATGGTAAGTGAATTAGCAAGTGAGGTGGATTATAAGTGAGGTGGAAAGGTCCACAAAGGAATCTTAAAGTTTCTAAAATGCATACCTAACTTAGAAGACAAATTAAAAGTTATTTTTGGCTTTTACATGGGGTACCTTGCAAGGTAAAATAAGTATGGTGCATTTTTACTTGAGAGCTCATATTTGGCATGTGTTTGAATGAAAATGAGGTGTATTTGGTGCTAAATTCATGAGGCACATGGTTAGTGTATTGTAAGAAGTAAAATATGATTTACTTTCCTTGGTGTGCTCATATTTGACTTGTGTATGTGGCACCAAAGTCCAAAGCACATGGGTAAAGACCATTGAGAAGTCAAAAATGGATGGATCATGTCCCCACATGGTATTTTTTACCCTTCCTTCCCTCCCATAGGGAATACTACACCCCATTTTTCTCTCTTCCTTCTTTCCCATTTCCCATTCTCTCTAGTAATTCTTTAAGTATTGATGGTTTGCCTTATGAATGGATCTTCATGAAAAACAATCAAAACCATCTATATTTGTTGCACTTGTGATTCAATTACAATAAATCAAGGATGAAAACCCTTGGGATCCAACACAATATTTGAGAATAAAACCCCTTAAATGCTACAAAATTGAAGGATGGAAACCCAAAGATTCTACGAGGTGATATCAACTAGATATTACAACTGTGACATAAAGAATTTATTTGTTGTTAAGTGTTTGTAATAATATTACTTATCTTAGTGTGGAAATATTATTTTATGTATTTTAAATCCCATATTTAAAAAAAATACAAAATATCAGTTGTTTGTGTTTCCTATAATTCAATTCAGTGTTATTTCAATATTGCAAGAAGTGGAATTTTAGAATTTTTAGTATTTTATAACAATATCCCATTTGGGATAGTACATGAGGTCCTTCAAGACTATGTAGGCAATGGTCAATTTATATTAAGGTCATCTCAATCATCTCAACCATGATTTCACCATTTTCAATTAATTTTTAAGTTTGAATACTCTCATCTTTTTATAAGAAAATTAAGCCAATGTTCTCATTGTTTTGTGAGAAATCATCGCTTGGGGGTAGCTCTATTACCATTATATCCAATTATTATCCCATAATTTTATTTATTCCATTCTTTATGCCATTTTATTATACCATGCCCTTACTATTAACCAAAGCTTATTTTTAGTCATCTTATCCAACCCTTTTTGATCTGGGTTCCTTTAGTTCTTCCTGCATCTTTTATGATGGGATTTTGATCTAGTTCAGTGGTTTTATAATTATATGTTTAAATGGTAGTCTATGAAAGTAGTGTACTAGTGGATCTGACAAGTTATCTTTCATTTAAATTTTATCATGTGCCATTGATTATAACTACCTATGGAAAAACCAATATTTCATTTGGTACCACTAATTATAACTGCCTATGTGCAAATTAGTATCTTATCTTGTGTTACTAATTATAACCACATATGGTAAAATTAGGAACAACACATTTTATCATATATTGAGACATCACCTGGACACTACTATTATCATTTGCCTTTATTTGCAAACTTGTTATGAGATGGTCGGTTTTCCACCACCTTTTCTGTGAGAAAAAGTATTGTGACTTGAGATCATTATGGGACTATGTAGGACTTGATCTATACAAATTTAGGCTAGCTTAGTCCCTCTTTTATATATGCTATAACTATTTTGTGAGAAACCTAATTTGATGATCTCACCATTTTACAAGCAATCATTTGAATGTTCTCATTGTTTTGTGAGCTCATTTCCTTATTTACTCTACAACATCAATCATGCTTTATTATCATCACTTTTATTCTATCCCATTTCATGGGAGAGATAAATTTGGCCTGAAGTCTATGTTAGATCTCATGTCTATAAAACTATGTAGGTAGTGCCTACTTATCTTGTACATCTAGAGTCAGCTCGGTTACCCCTTATTTTTCTTCTTTTTACCCCATATTATTTTGTCTTGTTGTTTCCCTATCACTTGGGGTAAACTTTATCCCTATTTTTTTTTATGCTGTGTCAATCACATTGTTTCTTAGATTAGGGGTCACTCTCCTCTTTTACACTTACATGAACAATTCATATTTTTCTCTATTTCCACTAAAATTATGACTAACTTTTATTTGTGTGTGTTTATTTGATTTTTATTATTTTTTTGTTGTGATTTATTGTCTCTCCATTTATTTTTTTAAGTTTTTTTTTTTCATTTTTTTACTTTTTTGTTTCTACTTGGTGTTTTGGCTTTTTGTGTTACTATTTTTCTTGTATTGTATTGATTTGTTCTTTAGTCTAGATTTTAGCTAGGCTTGATTTGTTTAGAGTTGTGTTTATTTTATTCTTTTGATTTGTTTTCCAAGTAAATCTTGTTATCACACATAGATTTTGATTATTCATATCATTCTCTCATGTTATTTATTAAGTTGTTGTTGTTTTGGCCTTTATACATTATTATTCCTACTTAAGTTTAGATTGTTCATATCTTGATTTTAAGTTAGGTTAGATTTATGTATTTATTTTTATCTTTGTTTTTTATTTGTTTTTGTTTAAATGTCAATAGTTGTAACTATGATATTGGTAGTTTTTACCATTATCCTTAGTTATAAATATTCACATTTAAACTGACCAATCACAATTTAAATAGAATGTTATTATTAGTTACTTATACTTATGATGCATAATTTCACTTTTGATAAAGTAAGAACCATGTGATTTGGATTCTAATTCCAAAAGTCAATGACACTCGAAGATAATCTCTCAATGCACCATACCTAACATAATACATATGAAATACATGCATCTCTTAGCATACACTATGAATCTAATAAAACAATGGTCCATATTTCTTCTATTTTTCTTTCCTCGTCCCATTTTATCTCACTTTTGGGTGAACTACATTGGCTTGAGGTCCATATAGATTTTGTAGGAATTATTTGGATACATGAAATATCTTAGGTCAGTTCAACCACCCTCTTTATTGTATTTCATCTCTTTCATCACTTTGTGCATTCTCGCATGCCTAGTTTTATGTATATTTCAATCATTACAACCCTCACTGCTACATTTGCACCTACTCACATTTAATCTATGTAGTAGGCTATATCCTTGAGTTTTGCTTGCCAATATACCTTCT
This sequence comes from Torreya grandis, assembly GCA_037957365.1. Taxonomy (NCBI): domain Eukaryota; kingdom Viridiplantae; phylum Streptophyta; class Pinopsida; order Cupressales; family Taxaceae; genus Torreya; species Torreya grandis. The sequence goes on from JARHVA010001638.1 coordinate 3,074,622, forward strand.
TATGGCACAATAATTAATCTAATCATTGATCCAATCAACCCTATTGGGGCACACTCAATTATCAATGATCAAAATCAGCCCTATTTGGGTAAAATAAATTTATCAATAGATCAAATCCACTCTACTAGGGAAAATTATTAATTAATTTACCTCTTTTATTTAGATCAATGTTCTCATTTTTATTCTAATTCCAAGCTTTATGTTTTTCCCCTCATTTTTGAAATTTTAAAATATGTAACTTGTCTTTGGATGAATCATTCCCTAAGCCCAAAACTTTCACCCTCTTTTGGGTGTGTCAAAGTGTGTCACTTATATTTTGGGATTATATCCTTCCCACTTCACCCCTCCTTAGGGCCCATTATGTTCTATTCTTTTTTTATCATTAAAAATAAATGCATACAAGCATTAGCTCCTATAGATGTAATCTCATCTGTGGGTTAGTTTCCTTCTTTCTCTCTTATTTGAGATACCATCCCTCTCTTTCATCCTCACATGTCCTCTTGAGGGGGCATCATGGGTCATTTGATGGATAATTACCTTCCAAATTATTTTTGACAACTCTTTCATTTATTGAAAAGATGTTTCTTTTCCTGAATATCTCGCTACACCTTCTAAAACAAGGGTAAAATGTAGACATCCAATTCCTATCACTATTAAGTTGAAATTTTCAATCTTACTCCAAATTCTATGACAATGCAAAATATGGGCCAAAATCACTAAATTGTGCTAAATGGTTCAAGCTTGTCATATACAAGTGTTGATTTAGGAAAATATATCCCTAAATGGGGAAATACATTTTATGTGATTATTATCTTTTCTCAAATCACTTCAAGTCAAATTATGACAATGAAAAATGATGCTTTGGACCACTAAATTCTCTAATTTGGAAGCACACATCACGTGCATGTGTTATTTTTCATCCACAATACTCTAAATCGGGTATTGCTCTATATGAAACTAATACCTTATAATTGTACTCCAATCAAATTATGACTCAATAACTTAATGTTTTGAATAGTATTTTAAATGGACAAATAATTTCCAAAGAATTTAACAAAATTAATTAAACTCCATTAAGCAAATTAAACCAAATTAAGAGTTTAAGTGAAAAATCCATGGAAGTTATTGAAAATCTATTAATTAAAAATTCATTTTTCAATTCTACATCATATTGTGACATCATCAATGGGGTGGCATCCATAAGCCATAAATGGAAAAAATATCTTGTTTAAGCCCTCCCATGCCTCATTAATTCCCCATTATTATAAATATTAATGGGGATATTTATATATTGATACTCAAAAATTGAATTGATTCATGGCCACACATCTTGATCTCAAGATGGAGGGTCATGTTTGATTTTGATCATTTCCAAAAATATATAAATACAAGGGTCCTCACTCATTCCTTTAATATTTTTTGTGTAATGTTATTATGTTGAATTTGCAAAAGAATAAATTCAACTATTGGCATACATTATCAATTTCATGAGACTAATTCATTGGTACATTGAGAGATGATGGAGGAGTAATCCACTAATCATTTCCAAAGACGTAGAATATCAAATCTATGAAAAATCATGATTTGAGATGCAATTGGAGGAGGGACACTCTTTGGATGGTTTGATGGTTGTATTCATTCTTTTAATAGCTCTTAGATTTCATTTACAAAACCACATGAGGGATTTGGCTTATTATGTTATGTACTTTATGCTTATTTTTAGTTTTCACTACTAATACATGGACTAATTTGCTTTTTATTCCTACACTATAGGATGACAATACTTAAAAAGGGATGGGGCTGTGCAATGATATTCATGTCACTAGTGAAGTCATAATAACATATAAAGAATATAACACAAACACTAATGAAAGTAATTAGTCATCCAAAAAGAGTTTTAAATTAAATATTAATCCCAAAAGAGGGGAGAAATTAAATAATCATCCAAAAAGAGGGGGAAAGTAAATAATCATCACAAAAGAGAGGAAAAGTAAATAGGGGGCCAAAGCATCATAAAAAGACTACGAAAAATAAATATAAAAAGGAGATAAATGTGATAATAATAAAATATGAAGGTGATACCAAAGCTCTACAAGAGAAACAAAGGCTAGAAGTAAAATGATATAAAACCCTAAGGTGATACCTATGATCCACTAGGGAGACTAAATTTGAAAGTAAAAATACCAGATAACCAAAAAGGAAATAATGGTGGAAGAAATAATCATACCAAAATATGGGGAAATTTAATAAAATGTATAAAACTAAATAAATATGAGATAATAAAACAAAGAAACTATATGTTAACATTTATATCAAAGAAGAGCATCAAAAATGCATGTTTAGTCTCAGAAAGTTTCTTGAAGCTAAATGTGTTTATTTTTAATATGTTAAAGGTTATTAACTATTAATTCATGGTAATGATGAGATATCAAGAAGTTGAATGAATATGTGCATCGTGATATGATCTAAAAGTATGTATAAGATCAATTATGGGCATCACAAGTTACCCTAAAGGCTAAAATATATGTAGTGCAAGGTGACCTAATAGAAAAGGATGGTAATTATAATATGAGTAGCACAATGAGACCCAATATAAAGTGACCCAATATGTGTAGTAATAAAATGATATACATCATAAAATGAGTAGCGCAAGGTGAACCAATATGTGTAGTAAGAAAAGGATGGGCATCGTAAGATGCCTAAACATGTGTGAAATTAAGAGGATGGGAATTAAAAGATGCCCAAAATTATGGGATATATGTGTATTATATTTAACCAAAATATTAACAAGCTTATAAATGATGTCAAAATATGTGTAAGTTGGTACTACAATAGGAAATGTGGCATCTAAGATAATGTCAGGAAATTGGAGAGGTAAATTTTTTTTTATGTATATTAATGGCCATACTGATAAAATTTGGATAAATGGTAATAATAGGAAATATATAAAATAGGTGGATATAATTTGATGAAATATGAATCAAAGGAATTGTATTGACTAGGCTAATGTATTGGATTATATCAAACACATCAATGTAGTGGATTGTATCAGCCATATTGATGTAGTTAGAAACAAAATAATGGTATCAGGCCATATGATGTAGTTTTATGAAGGCATGCTTTTTTTTAATAAAATATAAAAAAATTGAATTTGATCCAATCAAAGGTAGAATAATATTCACGTTGGATTCAACATAACGTATTCATGAGCTAAGATTACCATACAACTATCCTATCTCAATATATATAGAATCAGATAAGGTTAAAAAAATAGAGCTTGTGATACCTAGTGTTTGGGTAGTGATCAATGGATATATAAATCTAGATAAGGGGTTTCCTATATTTTTAATCCTAAGAGTAAAGGGTTTTAATTCCTAATCCTATGTCACATTGAAATAGCTCTAACTAGACATCTATTATGAAAGTAGATGATTGTTAACAACAATGGTAGTAGTTGTGTAATTAAAGTAATGTAAATTAAGTGTAAGGGTTATAATAATCATAAATGGTAAGGTGTCAAGGTTGAAAAATGAGGGTCTATGCAACCTAAAATTAAATAATGGTAAGTATAAGTAAATATATATCCACACTAGTATAAGTGTAGAGAAAACCTAGACAAATATACACACACATTCATTCACTAAGCAACAAGCAACATCTAATGAAAAAAATAAAAAAAATAAAAGAGTATAAGGTTATAAATAATTACCTTGGGGTATACTCATTGAACCTAAATATCCCCCTTGGCTAATGGTGAGTTGTAATAATTTTTGTGGTTATGAAGACTTCAAAGGATGGGCAATAGGATCTAGGCCAGCAAAGGTCCTCCTAGTGAATGTCCAATACATCCACAAGAAATTATTAATTCAAGATAAGGTTATAGACCCATCTCCTCAAAATAATGATTTAGGATAGAAGTGTGAGTGAAAGTAGAGTGAATAGAGTGTATACTATATGTTTGGAATGAAATATAACTTGTGTATATAGTTATATAATACCCAAAACCAACCCTAAAGTTGAATTTGATGACATTGGTTAGATAAATGTATTTAATATATGTCAAATTACACTAAAAACCATTGGATAGGCTGATATAATATGAATGTCAAAGAACAATATTAGAGATACATCAAGCTAGTCAATATAGTACATGAAGGGAAAAGGTATGAAACCAATGGTATCAGCCTAGAGGTTGTAGGGTATAATGAAAATGACAAAATTTCATGGAATAAAATGGAAGGATATAGTATTAGGACAAACTTGAGTAAGTTTTAATATTAGAAGGAATGATATGATCATGATAACATAACAACATATCTCACAAAGAACCATATGCCTTCCCACCCCTTCCTAGTACACCCTTTAATGCATGCACTTAGGGAGATTTAAGACAAAAAATTAATCAAAATATAAAGTGTAAATAAGTAATAAAAGTTAAAAATATTAGGTGTATATATTTACCATCGAAAGGACAAACTTATTACTATACGTGACTAGTTTATTACACTACTTGGTGTTGATGAGTGATAGATTAGGAACTATTTATGATATGTGGTATATATTATCACCAACATATATGAGATTTTTTTTTGTATTTTCATTACATAATGAATTTCAATGGTAAATATATGGTTGACCAAGTAAATAATCACATATTTATAATGAAATGACATCACAGAAGACTACATCTTGAAAAATCTTGATGTTATACATAAATTAACATTATTGATTGACATGTTTATTGGTTCCCACACTAAAAATATAATAAAATATGTTTGTGGGTGAGGTATCATGTAATTATAAATATACAAAGTGCTTCAAGATAAATCATGTTCTTTTGACTTACATTGTCAATAATGAAGTGTATTGGTTGAGGATTGATCCACATTTTAGAATGGAACATTAATTTTATTTCCTCTATTTACATAGTGGTAGTATAGATGTGTGTGGTATACACCGTGGTGTTAGGTTTTTATTACATGATCTAACTACTTTTATCCAATGATGTTATGTTTTTACCTACTACCTCAAGTTGTGTAAGTAGAGTCTTCATAGGATGGCATTCTTCATTAGAATGACTATTGGAGTTATGAACTAAACACCAATTGATAGACTTGGAATATTTTTTCTCATCATTTGGAAATTTTTTATTATTACTTGGAGGGTGATTAGATATATTACTTGGTTTGGAAATATGTTTGGAATATTTATATTGCTCCTTGGTCTAAGACTTAGAATATTCTATCTTATTATTGGCCTTGGCCTTTACTTCAAACTTGAAATAAAATATGTAGGATTATGTAATTGAAGAGATATGTAATAAATACATATCTAATTAGATATGTGTTTTCAAGATCAACCTATACTTCAAAACAAGGTTTTGTTCAAAATTCTGAATCCCAAGTTTGGACACCAATGTATGAAAGTTATTTATGTATTATTGTAAAAAACATTCTTTGCTCTAAATAAACTGACAGAACTTAATGTATCGGTCATCATAGTATCCATAAAGGCAATAGGTTTATTTTAGTGATTCTATGAAACCATTTAATGTGTCTAAAAATGTGTCCAAATTAACTTCATAATTATAATTTTCATGTGAAGTGCACTAGTTTTCACACCATTTATTCACTAATAAAAAACTTTCAATGGATAAATAAAATTTTATAAGAGAGAATGTAAATTTTTTTTGATAAAATAATTGATTAATATCATAATATAAATTTATTAGGTTAATCTAATTATATATTACATCTACATATATTTTTCCTTCAAACATAGGGATGCATATAATGACCTGTACCTTTTATGGTGTTTAATCACCAAATGGCTATGTAGACACCAAAATTGTGTCTACTCCTTGGTCGACTCCCCCCTTGGTCCCCTTGGTCCACTTCTAAACATTCCTAACCCACACACTTATTAATTTAAAATAAAATACCTATTTTAAATTAATAACACCTCACCCATGACACACCACCCTTAACACCTCACCCTTGGATTCCTCACCCTTGGATACCCTCATTTATCACCCTATGACTAATCATTCCAACTCTCCCACTAATCCTCATGCCTATTAAACCTGCCTTCAATTTTTTAACCATGACCACTGAACTCGACAGACAGAGGAATGGGAAAAAGGCTAAAAATAGCCTTTTTACCCATCTTCTAGCCGCCAACGTTAGTTACCCGTTAGTCGACGCCGGCAGGATCACCAACGTCGGTTGCTTAAAACCAACTTGCAGGCTGAACGGAAAACTAATCACAGACCCAAAGGCTAGTTCTCTGGCCCCTTGTATTCGACCTTTCTCTCTCTCTCTCAGATGCACACCAAGCATCACAGGCTACAGGCACTCTACAGAAATAGCTCCAGACTTTGGGTTAAAGACATTGCAGGAAGTCTTTTACATCAGCCGCATCAGCAACAAGTCTTCTACACTCCTTCATCAGCAAGCAAGAACTAAGTATTCTTCTTTTATTTCATTCCAGTAATTTAGAATGTATTTGTAATCAGTCTTTGTTTTTTACTTCTAAGTACTGTAAACCAGACCAAACCTGACTTTCTTCCTAGAGAGGCTGAGAGGCCTCCCCCATATCCTTACTCCTTTTGACAACCTGTCCTCTACCCCTTGTCCCTCTTAAGACTCTATTGGCTTCCCTGCAATCTTGCACGGACCTCCAGACCTAGACAGACCTTCCATAACCCTCTATCAACCATAAACTCATCCAAAACCCATCCAAGGCCATTGCCCTGACCGACATCAAACATTTCCCCTACCGACATCGGTAGAATAAATGACGTCGGCAACCTTGACCAACTGACGCTGGCAGAACTACCATCTTCGGTGACTGTGATAGACTGATAGCAAAATACAGGGATGCATTATCTCTATTTATTTTTTTCAGTCTTTCATCATTTCTCTTTCTAGAAACACTCTTTTATCAACTAGAGGACTGTCATCCCTCAAGGAAGTCTTTGCACTTTTGGGATCGAGCTTTGCTTGGCAGTCCACCATCTATCTATCTAACATTTTTCTTGTCTAAGTCTTTCTTATCCACAGGTGTCATCCTCCACAGCCAAAGAGGAGCTCCTTCAATCGTCTGGATACGGTGCGCAAACTTCATCTGGGTACGTACAAAGCCCTGACCATTAACCCTTAGTTTTTTATTTCTTTTGAATGTAAACAAAGTGAAAAATAGTTAGAAACATTCTGGCATGCCCAATGGGATCCTGGAATTTTCCTTGGGTTCATTTCTTCTAAAACAAACTTTCATATAGGTGCATTAGGGAATTTTCTCTCCTTGTATCCTTCTTCTTTCTTTCCCTTTCAAAAAGACACCGTAAGCAAAGTTAAAAAGAATCTTTCTTTTTCTTCTTGTCACCTTTCCTCTTCCATCTTAGAGTAGTGAAGTTCATGCTCTTAACCTTTTCTCAACTTGTTTGCATCCGAACAAAACATTTCAATTTGGGCTAAAAATCTATTGCATCTCTTTCTTGCTTGAATGCATTTTTAGTCCACTCATCTAGTAACTTAAAAAGCATTATGAATAAAGCGTAGTCCACTTATGTTACACAACCTGACCACATTCACAAAAACTAAACATCTAAACATAATTGAGACAAGGTCTGACTAGGATTTTATCACCTAGCAGATACCTTACCCTTCATGGTAATCCTAATTGGACTTCACTACCAAGGGGAGAACCCACTCTATTCTCTAGCAGAGTATAAACTCTAGGGGAAGTATATATTGGCTAAGTGACCCAACTTATCTCTGGGCTCGTGAAGTGAGGGGAGCTTGCTCCTTAGCACCAAGCCACGTACGAAACCTAATATAGATTTTGAGCACCAAAACTAACCCGAAACCAACCTTAGACTGCTTCTTCTAGGACCCATTCTAAAAGCCAATTTCCCAAACATATTCTTCTAAGGCATAAGCCAACAAGACTCTAAAATTTATTCTTAGTAATTTAATGTTTAGGGGCTGCTTGTCTTCATCTATTTTTCTATCTCTATCTAGTTTTTTGAGCTGGTGAGGTCACATTCTGAGCTCCAAGAACAACTCAGACTTTCTTATTTCTTCCAAAAAAATTTAGTTTTCAAAGTTTATGGAAACACACAAACACCAACATCAATTTTTCCACCAACATCGATCACTATCAAAATCTTTCTTCTCAAACAACAAGCTAAAAACCCAACTTTTTTGCTATTAAAAACACCACTTCTAGTTTTCTGAGGCTGAAACATACAATTTTCAAAACCTAAACCCCCCTCTTACCTTGGATGGCTTTGACACGTAGTCAAACCAAAACTCTTGTTGACCACGCAAGGCAACAACCACTTTTGCCTTCACCCTCCATAACAAGTCCTCTAATGGAGTATCACTCAGAGACTGAATGAACTCCTACCCAACCAACCCCGACTCAACCCCCTATTGTTCTTAAAGGGGAACAAGACTTTGAAAGGTTCCTTGACCTTAATGTCAAGGCCCTTCAGCACTATCTCATGAGAAGTCAAACATGAGACTCTTTAGGCAACCCAGTTTATGGGATGCCAACTTCCTTAGTTGAGGCAACAGTCGTATCAACTACCTTTGTAATTCAACCCATAGACACCCAAGCCATTGCCTCAGCTAACAACCCGACCATGACCTATCAAGGAACCTAGAACAATAAACATGCTCCGATGCCTACTTAGTCAAGATTTTGCTCTACCAATAGAACACATATGATTACTTCTTGTATTAGCAACTAAACACAGAATTATAACCAGAATCAATAAGTAACTAGAAATATGAAACAACACAGGAATTGAGAGACAATACACAATTATATTAATAATCACTCAGAAGAATATACAATAAGGAAGATGTCACTTCTTCCTCCACCTCAAAGGTTTGCCACACCTCAAGACCTTCTTCCCTCTCTCTCTCAGTCACAAAAATCAACTCCAATATAGAATTGATGTTCACCTCTCCAACTCGTCAGTAACACGCTACCAGTTCACCAAGTACACAACCATACTCCAAGTAGATCTCCTACTCTCTATTGCTACCTGCAAATCACTAGACCTTACTCACCATGTAGATATCTCTACACCCCTGAAGAACCCTTGTCCTTGCCTCACCAAGTCCTTATGATTCTTCAACCAGTACCCCGGTGGATCAGCTCCTTGACCTTGCAGACCTTGCAACTCTCCCTGATCATACACACTCAGCACCCCTTTGGAACTAGGAGGAGCTACACTAGCTCTCTCTAAAAGCTCTATGGCTTTCTAGCACACTTTTACAATACAATCATGAGTCTATTATATAGATCTCATCCAAACAATAATTAGACATCTAATACAATAATTAAATCCGTAGCTCTCAGTCTAAAATTAGCTCTAAACATGCAAACACTTGGTTCGTCAACCAACTGCCTGTAATATACTCGCAGCTCGAACCACAGGTGACCAACATCAGTCCCTATCTGCTTGGCGATCACCGACGCCGACCGACTTCTGACTATCGTTAGTTGTTTCCTGTCTCCTTCCTGCCATCATCGGTTGGCCTGACCGACGCTGATGTCTGTGACACTCCACAACTCTTCTGCAACCTCCTCCATGTCTACATCAGTGAAGATTTCAGCTCCACAACCTAACAATCTCCCACTTGGAGATAAATAGTTGCATTGTACTTGTACCTGTACCTCGTCTAATCTATTTCCTGGCTTGTATCCCTCTTCAAGCTCAATCTTGAAGACAACCCACCACACAACCTGTGATGTACCTCCTGTCATCTGAGTACCCTACCGCATCCGCATCTACAAATCCATGTAGTGAAGTCCTAACCCTGAATAGCATGAATCCCTGCTGCTGGTCTCTCTCAAATACCTAAAAACCCACTTCTTAGAATTGGCTCCTAACTCTCTGACAGCTCCCACTGCTTGGGAAAACTCAGGCCTATACCAGACCTCATGTGATTTCAGACACTTAACTGTCTAGCCCTTAGTGTGCTCTGATTCTACATCTTGTGTAATGAACCTCACCAACACCTGATTCACATCATCTCCCACTAGAGACAAAATAAACCTGTGATCTCCCATGTCCCCCATGCCAAAGAATTTTGCTGCTCTAAATTCTTCATAGCAAACCACTGAACTAATCTTACCCTTAGCTCAACAAAACCCTGTATGTATAAACCTGCTAGCAAATATACCATCCACATACAGCAATAGAATGATGTTGCAATCATCATCCACCTGGTAAGACAAACCATAGTAGTTACCCTGACATTGACTAAAGTCATACTTTGTCATCCACCTGTCAAAACCTGTACCACTATCCTGCAGCTCCCTCAAGACCATATGTCTTGGTCTTCCGTCTCATGTGTCTGTTCTCTCTATTCTTCAACTAAGGAATCCATTTGTCTCTATGATTTCATACCTACTGGCAACCCTACCAAATCTCTGCTTGGTGTCTGCAATCTCTCCATGCCATGCTCCCACTGTATCTGGATTCTACCTGCATTGCCTCTTCACATCTTCCTAGTTCTAGACCATCAGTAAGCAATATAAAGAAGGTGAACAATGAATATGAGGTTCACTTACCCTTTCTGACCTCGACATGAGCGTTTGAGACTTATTGACAGCTTGCTGTCTGCCCAATATCCATTCCAGTGACCGATCTCAGCCATCTCCCAGTCTGCTCTCGATCGATGTCGGTTTCCTACACTGACCCTGACTGCCGATGTCGTCTCCCTGGCCAACACCGGTATCCTTTCTACTGACGTCAGTTTCTTCATGACCAATGTCGGTCTTCCTGTTGCCGACGTTGATTACTATATGATCGATGCCGGTACCTATGTTCATCTGTGAGTGATAACTTTTTACCTGCGAGCTCTCCATGGATCAAAATCATGTTCAAATCAACATAGCTCTGCTCAGAATAACTCAGTTCCCTCACCTGATCTCTGTCTGTCATCTCCTCCATGAATACCAAGGCTTTCCAGTTCTTTAGCTTGTCAAAAACATCTATCTTCTACTTTAGAACCTGCATTCTCCTTCTACACATGTAACCAAGCCTACAAAGCCACATCTCTGTAACAGAAGGTGAATCAGTAATATAAGTAGATAGATAAAGGATACCTACTTTTTTACCACCATCTAATTCAAGTGTATCCATTGTGGGAGTTACAGTGCATCTCCCATCACCCAAATTTCCTGAAGAAGTTAGACTCATCTCCAAGACTGGTACCTGCATGACTTCCTTCAACCACTGTGTGTCATCCATCTGCAATTCCAGCTTCACTTCCCCTTTGTCAATCATTTGACAAGGCTCTCCATCTCCTAAATAAATCTCTCCAAAGTCTCCAAAGACATACCCATGAAAAGATGCTCTATTTCAAACTGCATGGAAAGAGGCAAAAGAATCTGTGAACCAAGATTCCACTTTATCCAGAACATCCTGTGCAACATCCCCTGCAACATCTATTCCTCCCTGCTAATCTGCTACCAACCAACAATCTCTTTTTACATGCACTTTATTTCCATCAATCAGACCATTCGTGCTATTCAGTTTCTCCATTCGTAGCTTACTTCCTTCTGCCATTGCTATACTCCCACTCAATCATAAACCCCTATGAGTAATATGTAATCAACAAACACTACCAGATCTAAAACCACCTGTTAGTAACCCAACCAAAAGCTCTGATACCACTTGTCAAGGAACCTAGAACAATAAACATGCTCCGATGCCTACTTAGTCAGGATCTTGCTCTACCAATAGAGCACATATGATTACTTCTTGTATTAGCAACTAAACACGAAATTATAACTAGAATCAATAATTAACTAGAAATATGAAACAACACAGGAATTGAGAGACAATACATAATTGTATTAATAATCACTCAGAAGAATATACAATAAGGAAGATGCCACTTCTTCCTCCACCTCAAAGGTTTGCCACACCTCAAGACCTTCTTCCCTCTCTCTCTCGGTCACAACAATCAACTCCAATATAGAATTGATGTTCACCTCTCCAACTAGTCAGTAACACGCTGCCAGTTCACCAAGTACACAACCATACTCCAAGTAGATCTCCTGCTCTCTGCTGTTACCTGCAAATCACTAGACCTTACTCACCATGTAGATATCTCTACACCCCTAAAGAACCCTTGTCCTTGCCTCACCAAGTCATTATGATTCTTCAACCAGTACCTCGGTGGATCAGCTCCTTGACCTTGCAGACCTTGCAACTCTCCCTGATCATACACACTCAGCACCCCTTTAGAACTAGGAGGAGCTACACTAGCTCTCTCTAAAAGCTCTATGGCTTTCTAGCACACTTTTACAATACAATCATGAGTCTATTATATAGATCTCATCCAAACAATAATTAGGCATCTAATACAATAATTAAATCCACAGCTCTTAGTCTAAAATTAGCTCTAAACATGCAAACACTTGGTTCATCAACCAACTGCCTATAATATACTCGCAGCTTGAACCACAAGTGACTGACGTCGGTCCCTGTCTGCCTGGGGATCGCCGATGCCAGCCGACTTTTGACTGTTATCGGTTGCTTCCTGTCTCCTTCCTGCCGTCGTCAGTTGGCCTGACCGACGCCAGTGTCTGTGACACTCCGCAACTCTTCTGCAACCTCCTCCATGTCTACATCAGTGAAGCTTTTAGCTCCACAACCTAACATGACCAATCTTTAAAGTGTGGCTTCTCCTTCTATTTCTGGACCTACTTCCATTGGGGTTTCAGTGCCCCATCAACCGCAAACCATTCAACAAAGTTCTACACAATTCCAGAACTTAATTGTCTCCATCCCACCTACTCTTGCACCCATCAACACAAGGGTGGCCACTCATCCTTTGGCTAGTTTTGCCACCATCCAACAACCTTTAGCGACATCAAGCCAAGTTGTGCCTTCTAGCTTCATGACACAACCACCCTTGACTTCAACATCAGTCCCTATGACTAGTACCAATATATTGTGCCTATACAAGTGCAACCAACTACGTCATATTCCCCTCCTCACACCTTCCAAGTGCCCTACAACCTAGGGGCGCCCCACTTGCAAATCCACCAACCGATCTAATCAAGATGTTGATGGACAAAATGTCTAATCTTGAGACATCTGTTTTGGGTTCAAGAAATGTCCTCTCATATGAACAAATATGTAATGAATCCATTCATCCTTCAGTCCCAATTTGACCATATCTTAGTCAGTGGGAAATTCCCAAGTTTACTCACTTCCAGAGTAAGGAAGACCCACAACAACATCTACGAGTGTTTAGACACGCTTGTTACCTTATAGCACATGATGATGCATTGTTACTACACACATTTCCCATGTCGCTATCTGGTGCTACCCTTGATTGGTATAGCTCCCTTACTAGTCATTCTATCTTTTCTTTCACTCAACTCACCCAACTATTTCTTGACCACTTTTCAATTAACATCACTAAAAAGGTCTCCATCACGGACCTATATTCTATCAGACAATTTGAAGATGAATCAATAGCTGATTTCATTGCTCGATGGAGAAGTTTAATCAACCAACTCTCCTTTTCTTTACCTCAACCCGAGCTCATTGAGCTCTTTTCACAAGCATGTGCCAAACACATCTCATCTACCTTGCGAGTCCAAACATTTTGTACATTTGACGAAGCTTTCACCATGGCCAGGAAGCTTGAACTCCGTGCTGCCGAGGAAAATAAAGTCAAATTGCGTAGTAAAAATACTAATGCAAAATCAGATGACTCTTCTTCCAAATCTTCTTCCTCCAATTCCAAGTCTAAGGGATCAGCAAATGCTATGGTACTTAGATCATCATCATCTTCAACAATAAACAACCAATCTCAACCTTCCACATCACAAAGTATCACCAAACAATTCCAACAATGATACATACAGCATCAATATACTCCAATAGGAGAATCATACGCTTCAGTGTTGGATAAACTTGTCAAACAGGGGGTCCTCAATCTCCCCCAAATTCAACCGCCACCTCAATTCAACCCCTCAAAACCTATCCCTGCATGGTATAGGGAAAATGAATTTTGTCATTATCACCGTGTCAAAGGCCATGACATAAACAACTGCAAAACCTTCAAAAACATTGTCCAAGACATGATAGATAAAGGTGATCTTGTTTTGGATAACCCAAATGCACCGCCTAACCAAAACATAGACATCTTTAGACAACCTTTTCCTAACCATCCCCCCTAGCCAAAACAATGTGCAGACCATGGCTGATGACTCCCAAGAGCGTAATATATGCACAGTCAACATGGTCTCGCCTCTTATGCCTAACCAACCTCTCTCACAGTCTGAAGAGGTTAGCCCACCCATTGGTCCTTCATAGGTAAAAGATCCTTCTTCTCCCATTTCTCCTCCCCAGGTAGACAAACCTTTTACTCCTATTAATTCTCCATCGACCTCTCTTATATTGGAGGACGCTTTGACCATACTGACGCCACTAGCCCCACCTTCATCCTTCCTACTACCAATGGAGGACCTTACCTTTCCTGCTCCTCAATCACAAGTAGAAGGCACAATCATCCATACCCTCTATCCTCTTGAGGAGTCACATTCTCCAATTCCTTCTCCACCAAGAGAAGAACCTGTCTCTTCACCTACTTCAACCGAAGACGATCCAGTTATGACTCTCTCATGCCTTGGGTCCGAGATCGCTGCATCTAACACATTTTTGATCTCACAACCACCCACATCTTCTAAAGAACCAAGGCCTCATCCAACATCTTCCAAACCATTCTCTCGATTGGTGGAGAAACTAAGATCTCTCTATTCGAGGAAATTAGAACATGAAGCATTATGGGAGCAACTCAAAGCTCCTCACCTTACACATCCCGTCTCATCTCATGCTATCGACCTTCCCATGACAAAATCTCCAAAAGTCTCCAATGAAGAGCAGGCTTCTACTTCCAAACCTTCAAAAGCCCAACCATCCACATCAGAACCTAAACCTTCACAAACATCCACCATATCAAAATTGATTAAATCCCTCGGTGTTCACCCCATATCTAACCTCACTCACCTACAAGTGAAGGTAGACTTGAACCTTGCCTCACCCAATAGTGGCCCTCAAACCAAACTAAAGAAGGCTACTAAACCATGGCAGTGAACTTCTCCTCCACCATCATCATCGCCCTCCATTTTGGGCCCACATCCTTCTACATTGATAGGAGTGTTCCCTACTCCAATCCCTAACCAAAACAAGTTACCTCCATTACTCCCTTCACCCACCACAAACCTACCTCCTTTGAAAAATTTGGCACCCCTCACAAAGAAAGTGTCATCTACGCAAGTGGCCACACCACCAACCCAAAAGGTGGTATGGAAGTCTCCTTCAACAACTCCCAAGCAAAAGTCATCAACACCTAGAACATCAATAAGCACAGACCCCTTAGTGGTTTCATATGCTTTGATACTACGCCAACTTTTACAAACTTCTAGCATAACCCTTCTGCCTATTAAACCATTTCAACCTCTCAGACCAAAACCATCCTGGTTCAATGACACTAAAATTTGCCTATATCATCACACATTGGGACATGATACCGAGAATTGTTGTGCCCTCAAGGTTGTCATTCACCAATACATGGAAAAAGACACCCTTATTCTTGAGGATATTGTCAACAAACCTCTGACACCTTCCCATATCTCTCAAACCTCCTCACCCTCATCAGCATCCCATCAATAGACTATGATCCCTTTACCTCCTTCGCCCCCTCTATTCGAAATTAACACCATCAATGTGGCCACTAGGTCACAAAAGGATAAAGCAAAAGAAAAGGCTGTTATTCCTTGGACCTACCCATTTGTTAAATCACCTCAACCACCCAAACCCAAAATTTCTATCCTGGGTACATCCCAACCCACTTCTTCAGAGGCAATCCATAATTCTATGGTGAAACAACTCCACCAAACGCCTGTGAAGATGACCTTATATGACCTCATTTAAAGCTCTCCACAACATCATCAAGCTCTAATAAAAGCCTTACAAGCAGTAGAGGTCCAGCCCGAGGACCCCCAACCACTAGCTGCCTTAGTCCAATCATTACCCACAGTCACCTCTATTACCTTTAGTGATTCTGAAATTCCTACCTCCAACTCAGAAGATCAAGACGCTACCCTTTTCATCACAGTCTATGTTGATTGAACTCACATTAAGCAAGTTATGATTGATGGGGGTGCCAACATCAATATCATTTCCACCCATGCTTATGACCAATTAGCCCTCCCAAAGAATTGCATATCAAAAACTGACGCAATTCTTCGATCCTTTAATGACACCACGACCACTACCGTTGGCACCATCATCTTACATATTCGTGTTGGCCCACGAACAGTCCTAGAGCTCTTCTACATCATCGAGGGAGATTTACAATACAACATGTTATTAGGATGACCTTGGATCTGTGCCATGGCCTGTGTCCCTTCTACATTACACCGTTGTGTCAAATTTGAACACGATGGTCAAGTCCATGTCATTCCCATAGACCCCTCCCCTTTCAAGACATGCAACACAACTTATTGACCCAACGATGTTCTCATTCCTTTCAAGACATCGACCCAAACACCGCCTCCACCCGCGGAAGCTTCAACAAGTATGCAAATGGCGATCACACCTACACCACCTCCTCAAGTGACAATAAAAGACCCTATGGAAGATATCTTCCAACGTCTTTCACTTGGGGAGTATCGTTTACTCAGTTTGGACATGTTTCAGACTCCTCAAGAGTATGGAAAACTTCATCATAGTCATAGCTATGACCATCGTATTAGAATGGTCATCCCTTATGGTCCTCCCAATCTTTAAACAAATCTCATCTATGGAGGGCTAGATCAAGCTCCCACTGATGGGAATCCTCTTTCATCACCTCAACTATTCACATCCAATTTCTCTTTTCTTGGCAATCCAGAATTTGCTCATACCTATCTTTATAGGTGTGCATGGAAAGGCTTTGGCTTTGGGTGCTATGAACAAGGCTCCCACAAACCCATGGAACCACCAAATGACAAGGCCATAAAGAATGCCAAGAAGCGACATGGCCTAGGTTTTGAAGAACCTACTGAAGCTTCTGAAAACCCTTGCCCCAAACCTATCATAAAACAATCACCTCCAAACTTGCCTATTCCCCCATCTTCACCTACAGAGTTGATGATTTCCATCCCTCCTAGTTTTTTTTTGCATAAACACCATCCACTTGGAACCCCTAACCTATCAACTAGGTGGGGTATCCAGGTCTCTCCCTCTCATTTATCCCAACATGATAGACGATGAATCTACAACCATCAACACTGTCCAATGCATAGACGATGATGCCATTCTCACCTACATGGGTGCCAATGACTCTTTCATTCAACACTCCCTTTTGAAATGTAGGTTATGTTAAATGAATCAACCATTAACATTAACCTTCCTTCTTCCGATGTTCCTCATGTTTTAAAGATTGGTCAGTCTTTGGACACCCAGGAACAAATTGACTACACCAAATTCCTTTCAGACCATAGCAAAGCTTTTGCTTGGACCTATAGCGACATGCCCGGCATCGACCCTAACATTGCCATTCATAACATCGTCACAAATCTAGAGGTTAAGCCTGTCAGGTAAAAGCTTTGCAAGATGCATCCTCAAGTTACACTCCTTGTCAAAGAGGAGCTTTAGCATCTTCTCTCCGTCTCCTTCATCTAACCCATCAATTATCTACAATGGGTGTCAAATATCATCCCTGTCACCAAAGCAACTGGGGGGATCTGAATCTATACTGACTATCGTGACCTTAACCTAGCTTGCCTAAAAGATAATTTTCCTCTATCCAACATCGACCAACTTGTTGATCTTATAGCTGGTCATGAGATGCTATCACTCATGGATGGGTTTTTAGGATATAACCAAATCCTGATTGTGCCAGAAGATCAACACAAGACTACCTTCATCACCCTGTGGGGGAATTTTTGCTATAGGGTCATGCCTTTTGGCCTAAAGAATGCAGGTGCCACATTTCAACACGCCATGACTTACATCTTTCATGATCTCCTCCACAAAATCATGGAGGACTATGTGGATGACCTACTAGGCAAATCTAAGCTTCATCATGACCATTTAACCATTCTTAAGATAATCTTCACTCGCCTTCTTCAATATAATTTTTGCCTTAACCCCAAGAAATGCATCTTTGGGGTTCTCTCAAGGAAGCTCCTGGGTTTCATCATTTCCCTCTGTGGCATTGAGATTGCTCCCGCTAAAATTCAAGCTATACTCAAGATGCCACCCCTGACCAATCTGAAGCAACTTCGTAGCCTGCAAGGGAAGCTTCAATCTATTCATCACTTCATCTCGCAGCTTTTCAATCGATGTCAACCCTTTCATCACCTCCTCAAGAAGGACATCTCCTTTCATTGGGATAAGGATTGCCAAGAGGCCTTTGAAGTCCTTAAACACTATCTTGTCTCTCCACCAGTCCTTATTCCACCTTAAGATGACCAACCCTTCTACCTCTACATCTCAGCAACAAACCATTCGTTAGGTGCCATGATCACGCACTGGGACAAGCAACACCATGAGCAAGCGGTTTACTATATAAGCTAAACACTTGTAAATTATGAAACTTGGTATACTCATACTTAGAAACTCTATTTGGTGTTAGTCTTTACCACTACCAAACTCCATCATTATCTTCTCAATCACAAAACCTACGTCATCACTCACACTGACCCCCTCAAATACATGTATTCCAAGCCATACCAAAACCAACGTATGGCTTGTTGGCTCATGCTTCTTGCTGAGTTTGACTTGGAATTCATCCAGCAAAAATCCATAAAGGGGCAATCAATCATTGACCAACTAGTGGATGCCCCTCTACCTGACAACCAACCTTCTCACTGCGAATTCCCCGATTAATCCATCGCCACACTTTCTACTGATGACATATTCTATCAAATGACAATGTTCTTTAACGGGTCTAAATGTCAACATGGTGGGGGTGCAGGGGTCATTCTCATCCCGCATGAGGGTGAGCCCATGCCCCTATCCTTCAAACTTGACTTTGAATGTACCAATAACATGGCTGAATATGAAGCCTTAATTTTGGGACTTTAAACTACCCTTTCTTTAAGCATCAAGACCATCAACATCTTTGGCGACTCACAACTAGTCATCAATCAAATCAACGGTTCATATCTTTGTAAAAATGAAGTTTTGCAAAGGTACAAACACCATGTTGACTCCCTGCTAGAATCTTTCGACCATTACCTCTTGCAAACTATTCCTCGATCTACGAATAAGTTTGTCGACACCATGGCTTCTCTCGCCTCCCATATTCCATCTTCATCATCTTCATCAAGAATTTATGTCACGGTGCATCGTGTGGTGTTTCCTTCATATATCTCCACTAACATCAACCTCGTCAACACCATCGACTCTAGTCCACAAGATGTTTGGTATAAACAAATCGTGGACTACTTAACTTATTCTACTATCCCTCCTGATCTCTCTAGCAATGCACGACATGCTTTTATCAAAAGCACGACTCGATATACTATGCTAGGGGGTCTTCTCTACAAAAGAGGTTTCGACGGCCTCCTTCTTCGATGTCTAACCTCCACTGAAACATCTCATGCCATTAAATAAGTCCACAATGAGATTTGTGGCAGACACTTCAGTGGTAACTCAGTTGCAAAATGCATCCTTCGCTTGGGCTATTATTGGCCCACTCTTCATCAAGACTGTAGTGACTATGTTCGGTGTTGCATCAAATGTCAACAACATGCTAACTTACTTCACATCCCTAGCCACACTCTACAAATCGCTAAATATTTATGGCCCTTTTCACAATGGGGCTTAGATCTAATTGGTGAGATTAACCCTCATTCATCTCTTCGACATCAGTCCATTATCACCGCAACTGAATACTTCACTAAATGGGTGGAAGATATTCCTCTCGTCTCCACTAAATCTGACAAAATTGTCGATTTCATCAACACCCATATCATTTGTCATTTCGGTGTACCCCACAAGATAATCACTGATAACGGAAAATCATTCAAAAATAAAACTATCCAGAAACTTTGTGACTCATTTGGCATCAAGCTCAACTTCTCCTCACCTTACTACCCACAAGCAAATGGGTAGGCTGAGGCTTCCAACAAAATCTTAACTAAAATTATAATAAAGGTGGTCAATGACACTAGAAGGGATTGGCACATTCACATTCCCTTCGCTTTGTGGACCTACCGCACTAGCATCTGCACCCCTACAAGTGCTACACCCTTCTCTCTAGTGTACAAAACAAAGGCTGTCCTACCTCTTGAATTAAAAATACCATCTCTATGCATCTCTTTACACGACATTATTTCTAACGATGACTTTCATCAAGATCGCTTAGCTCAACTTGAGTTACTTGACGAATGTCGCCTTACTGCCCTCAACCATCTCCATGTCTATCAAAATCATATCAAACGCATCTATAACAAAAAATTGAGAGAATGAGATTTCAAAATTGGAGACCTTGTCCTCAAAGAGAACCAACACATGACCAACATGGAAAGAAGTAAATGAGGCAAGTTTGCTCCTAATTGGCTCAGACCTTATATCATAATGCACAAGTATGGATCAGGGACTTATCGTCTATCTTCTCTTGAAGGCCGACCAGAACCTGAGCCCCTTAATGCCTTGCATTTGCAACCATTCTATTGCTAGTCAAGTACTCATTCACTTGATATTAAACTTGAGCTCATCCCTTGAGCAATCCCTGTCATTTTAATCCTCATTCCTTTCAACCCTGTTCCCCTAAATGAACACTATGTAACCCTTTTATAAAGCATGAATGCTTTGTCCTAATAAAAGGGAACCCTCTAAACCTCTATAGTCAAATCCATGACCAAAATTTTAGTCAAAAACAAAAAATATAAAATTTGGATGCCTATTCAAAGGTCATAAAACTATAAATGTAGACTTCTCCCTCGAAGGATAGATACATCATTGTTGTAATTGATAGACTACTCCCTTGAAGGACAGCTATTCAAATTCATTTAAACATATAAAGCAAAAATATAGACTAATCCCTCGAAGGATGGCTATGCTCAAATCTTGCTACAAACAACACTCTCTTAGAAGCTTCTCGCATCGATTAGCTTCACATATGACCACAAAACAAAACAACATCCCCACGTAGACTTCCCACATTGATCAGTCTACCAAAAAAAATGACTGACAAACTATTAAGTCATGGACTTGTCTATAGTCGTTCTCAAGGTCACCTAGAAAAGGGGCAAAGTTATCCTTGCTAAAAAGGGTTACGCTATCCTCCCACCTCACATAATCAAACCTATTACCCTAACATACTCAAGGGATTTCGAGCTCATTTAATGTCAAAGTGATTTGATTACTTCTCTAACATAAACAATGGTCAATGACGTAATGCATGAACGGGGATTTTGTTTGCAAAACCCTTATCTATGCTATCATTATGGTCCTTGTCAATGAAATAGAAACACACCTTTCACTTCTTATACATCTTGGTCACATACAATCCAACCAAATCATTTCCAAAATAAACCCAATCACACCAAACATTTTCAGACCACTAACATGACATAGCCCACTCACACTAGTTTCTATGGAAACCAATACACATGGAAACTATCGACCACTCAATTTATGCCAAGCATAAACCATTACTTGCTGAAGCATAAATATTCTCAATTCATTTTTAGCATACATCCATCACCAATATGGAAAATTGCTAAGGGTGAAATACCACTTAACCAATGTTACAAAATACACCATCATATAGAAAACGCGGTAACATCATCATACCCTCATCATTTATAACCTGACCAAACCAACTTATCAACCAACTTGAACTGCATTGGTCTGAGGCCCTTCAAACAAGGGCTATGTAGGCAACACTTAGATGACATGACGTCTTCTGGGGTTAGCTCGGCCACATCCATTTATTCATCTACTTGATGGACAAACCATTTGACCTTTAACCATGGCTTAACCTAGTCCAACCCATCCATAACCGATCCTCTTCCTCCCTTTTTAGGGAGAACTACATTGGCCTGAGGCCCTTCAAATAGGGGCTATATAGGCATCACTCAGTTGACATGGGGTCCTCTGAGGTTAGCTCAGCCATTCTTTCATCCATCCATCTAATGGACTAACTATCTATACCAACCCAAATCATGACCAAACGACTAGCCCTCACAGTAGAAGTCATTTTAGACTCCTCATAGGGCACACTCGAGATCACTTATATCTTGACTCAACTCAACCAACAACCTTGGAGATCGCAACTCTCTCCTCAAACCATGACCATTTTTGAGACAACTTTGCCTTAGTTATTTTGATCGCATATATGCTACCTCACGAATAGTTAGCAAAATTGTCCACACATCGCATTATGACCCTCACAAGTACTGGATTGTGAGTAAGTTGATCCCCACTACTTGTGACATTTTTGTGTTTTTTAGGAGCACTTCTTAGGCCCAGGATACTTGGAACATGATGACCATTGGAGCTACAGCTTGGATCGAATAACCCAATCAACTACGACTAAACACTAGGGCCCAGTTATTTTGATTTTAGCACTCCTCGACTTTTGACTATGACAATTTGACCTTCCCATCACGTGAAGTGGTATATGTGCAATCATAACTTTTGTAGCATTCACACTCAAACTTCACCATATCCATCCACTATCTATCAAATCAGCACCCGATATCAGGTTACCTTCTTTCGACTCCCACTTTGAGGGGGAATACCTCATCCCATAATCAGGGCAACCAACTCCTATTTTTGTCTTTCAGTTCATCAGAACAACCAACAAGATAAAAATGACCTTATCCCATACCTGGGGCAACTTACTCCTATTTTTGTCTTACAGTTCGTCAAAACAACCAACAAGACAAAAAGGGGCAAATGTAGACACCAAAATTGTGTCTACTCCTTGGTCGACTCCCCCCTTGGTCCCCTTGGTCCACTTCTAAGCATTCCTAACCCACACACTTATTAATTTAAAATAAAATACCTATTTTAAATTAATAACACCTCACCCATGACACGCCACCCTTGACACCTCACCCTTGGATTCCTCACCCTTAGATACCCTCATTTATCACCCTATGACTAATCATTCCAACTCTCCCACTAATCCTCACGCCTATTAAACCCGCCTTTGACTGTTTAACCACGACCACTGAACTCGACAGATGGAGAAATGGGCAAAAGGCTAAAAATAGCCTTTTTACCCATCTTCTAGATGCCGACGTCGGTTACCCATTGGCCGACACTGACGGGATCGCCGACATCGGTTGCTTAAAACCAACTTGCAGGCCAAATAGAAAACTAATCACAGACCTGAAGGCTAATTCTCTAGCCCCTGGTATTTGACCTTTCTCTCTCTCTCTCTTAGATGCACACCAAGCATCATAGGCTACAGGCACTCTGCAAAAATAGCTCTAGACTTTGGGTTAAAGACATTGTAAGAAGTCTTCTAGATCAGCCGCATTAGCAACAAGTCTTCTACACTCCTTCATCAACAAGCAAGAGCTAAGTATTCTTATTTTATTTCATTCCAGTAACTTAGAATGTATTTGTAATCAGTCTCTGTTTGCTACTTCTAAGTACTATAGACTAGACCAAACTTGACTTTCTTCTCAGAGAGGCTGAGAGGCCTCCCCCATATCCTTACTCCTTTTGACAACCTGTCCTCTACCCCTTGTCCCTCTTAAGACTCTATTGGCTTCCCTGCAATCTTGCATGGACCTCTAGACCTAGACAGACCTTCCAAACCCCTCTATCAACCATAAACTCATCCAAAACCTGTCTAAGGCCATTGCCCTGACTGACATCGACCATTTCCCCTACCAACATCGATAGAATAAACAACATTGGCAACCTTGACCAACCGACACCGGTAGAACTACCATCGTCGGTGACTGTGACAGACCGATAGCAAAATATAGGGACACATTATCTCTATTTCTTTTATTCAGTCTTTCATCATTTCTCTTTCTAGCAACATTATTTTTATCAACTAGTGGACTATCATCCCTCTAGGAAGTCTTTGCACTTTAAGGATCGAGCTTTGCTTGGCAGTCCACCATCTATCTATCTAACATTTTCCTTGTCTAAGTCTTTCTTATCCACAGGTGTCATCCTCCACAACCAAAGAGGAGCTCCTTCAATTGTCTAGATATGGTGTGCAAACTTCATTCGGGTACGTACAAACCCCTGACCATTAACCCTTAGTTTCTTATTTCTTTTGAATGTAAACAAAGCAATAAATAGTTAGAAATAGGCTAATGAGAATAAGAGGTATTAGAAGGGGTTTGTTTCTTGGTAAGTGATGATAAATAATAAAAAATAATTAATCATTCACATGAATGACATTATTCAAATCATTGATGTAGATCCTAAGCCTATAACTTTCATTTTATCATTCCTTGGCTCTTATATCAGTCTTCAATGCCTTAAGAATTCTAACTTGGTTTCACTTTGTAGGTACATTTCTTATTTCTTGAATTTCTTGATCACTAATTATCTCACTAGAATAATTGGCCTCTTCTAGAATGAATATTACTATTCTTTCTTAGGTAACATATCCATCATCATCTTTCTATGCACTTTCAACCTTCATATACCATTTTCTATAGTCATGCTCTTCATTCTACTTACTTGGTCCAAACACACTCATTCTCTAATAGGCTAATAGGCCTAAAGGTTTATTTAGTATAATTTTAAACTCACTCAAACATATGATAATTAAGTATTTCCTAACATTAAATCACCATTTTTCTTGTCTGACAATATCTCTTTTATGCAAGCTCATCTCTTGTCTTCTAGGGCCATAGGCCTAGATACCTCCAAACTTGATCAAAATGCCTAGTTATTCACCAATGTCTTTTAATAGAATTATTATACTTACTCTTTATTATATAAATATATACAACCTACAAAAACTCATCTCGAACCTCTATACATTCATTAACACTTCTTATGCACCCTTTACTCTTTATGGTCTAGTCTTCTTTATAGCCCTCTAAACACAAAAACCTCCTTGTTGGGAATAAATTATAGGGTTATTATAAAAACTAAGGATAATTATATTAAAACTTTACCCCATTTATTATTCATGAAAATTTTTAGGGTCCACTTCTCCGTTTAGACTACCTAACACCACACACTCTCACCTAATTAGGTCTCTTAAGGTCTTGTGCAAACACATAGTCAAGGATACCATACTGTAAAATCATTTATAGGTTAAAAAACTAATACGTACTATATAGGACACTAAAAACCATGGATTAAAATTTTTTAGAATTTTTAGAGGTGAATACTCAAAATAAATGAGTTACAAGATGAAACCCTAGTCATAGGTCTTGACGGGCCTATACAAAGCTGAGGGTGATCAAAAAGTCATAAATATATTTTTTGAAAATTTAAAAAGCTAAATCCACATGTATTATGTCTTACCTAAAATTATTAACCTTATCAAATATTTACTTAACCTTGGTTAATCACAATATGATCAATAAATGCAAATACACATAATTCTGATCATTCTCGAAAGACTATGTGATGGTGTTTATGGAATCTTAGCTCTTTTAAATAGGATTTTTAAACCTCCCAAGTTATTTAATTCAAAAAATATAACCTATAAACAATTAATACCATTTAAAAAATTAAGGAATGCTTGAACAACCATCAATAATGCCACACTTATCTATCAACCTTTATTGCATGACATAATTACTTTTACAATGATTGTGTTAACTTGTTTAAGAGTTTAAGTGCAATATTTGGATATAAAAAAAGTTAATTTTATAATATAAAGGATCCTTAACACTAATTATAATAATCTATGACCTTCACAATACCTCCATTTATTGGAACCTCCAAACCAAAACTCTGTTGCTTTTCTGGTATAAAATAGAACCTTTCAGCGTGCATTGTAATCTCTCACTTATAAGTAAATAATAAAAAACTAAAATAATTTAAGGAAATAAAATTTTATAAATGATCACAAATCATTGAATTTGAGGAGAGGAACCATATTCATTTAAAACATTCTTTACATTTATTGTTGTCATTATAAATAAACCAAACATACACACCACTAGAAGAAGATGCAGAGTTTCTTGCCATATTATTTTTTATTATTATTTCTCACTCTTAAAAACCTATCCTAGAATTATAATAATCCAATATCACTTAATATTTATTTTAAAGTGCATTTAATATTTATATTTTACCAAACATGCAACTAATATCTCTCTTCTCATGTTGCATGGTAGTTACAAACATTCTATTTTTGGCTTATATTACTTACCATGAATTGTAAATTAAAGAAATTATTTCAGACCTCCCTAAGACCACTTTGGACCTTTTACAAACTTTCATAAACCTTTTAATAAAATTCAATACCAAAACTATCACTCAAATCTATATATTAAATTTAAAATTTCAAAATGTGCATTTCGGTGGGAAACATCTAGAGGGCAAGAAACACACATTAAAAGATTATAAATCGCTCTAAAGGAAAATACAAGATCCATAACACCCTTTACAAAAAAAAAATATGTATAAAAACCTATTAAACATACTAACACTTCAAATCACATAATGATGCTCTGCATCTATCATCCCATTGTATTTATAATGCATCCTCTATCATATTTTATAACATTTATAAAGTTGGCATTGTCAAAGATTTTTATCCAATTTGAGGATATTAAGGAAGGATCAATAAAGAGTCATAAGTCTCAATACCTAACTTCCTCTAATTATAATTTGTATGAGTGTGTAATATAAATAGAGATGAATTTAAGATACACCATGATACCAATTAAAAATGATATGAAGTGTGTGTAGCTCTAATACCACTAATATATGGCCCATGAGGAAACTTGGTAGATGACCACATTAAAAATATTTAAGAGGGTTATGAATGGAAGTAAATAATTAATGATAGAGGATACAAAGGTGAAATGTATTAAATAATGTGAAAAGCAAAGAAAAAATGACATCAATGTAGAAATGAAATAGTAAAGTTTTATTATGTTAAGTTATATACAATATTTAAGAGATCAAATTTCTAGTGTCTATGTAATTAATAATTGATTATTTTCTACATAACCCACTAAAAATAATGGTAGTGTACATTGATATATAATTTTGGAAGATGAAGCATCGATTGAACCATTATAATAGTTGGTAACAATTGCTTCATCAACTAATGAATGTTATGGCATCATCAGTTTCCATTATTGAAAAGTTGAGCTATACATGATTGAAACTTCCATAGTTGTGTGGTAATGTAAAAATGGAATTAAATATTAAAAATTATGACATAGGTGAGGAACGTAATGTTGATTCTATTTACATTAGCATAAGGATAGATATGTAACAATGGTGAACTCAATTAATATATATTAAAATAAATCCTCTTGGATTAGTTACTTCTTATGACCCTTCAAACAAGTTTCCCTTGTCAAATATTTCTACTATATCTCCTTGGTTGTGAACTTTGTTACTATAATTGTATCTATTCACTTAGTGATATTGGATCTATTTGTTGGACTAGCCATGCCATCTATTTATTATTTCTTAATTTTAATGTTATGGTGTGTAGCTAGGTCATTTAGTTTATGATTGAGCCACTATGCTTGGTCTATAGTTGAGCTTAGATCCTATGTATTAGTGGCCACTTGTTATTTAATTCTTGAGCTGATGCCTCTTTCATAAATAAAACTTGAACCCTATGCAAAGTTTTCTCTTGTTTGGTAAAAATATCCACTTGTATGGACTTGTAAAATGTGGAATATACAATAAGAGGACATGTGTAATGTATTTGGGCACTTAAGCTATTTTATGTCCTTGTAGAAGAACCATTTCTTCTCATATTTCTTATTATAAGGATCATTTCTACCAACCTTGATCAAAACCTTGTGAACCTATTCTGGCATAATTCCCAATGGGTCTGGATTGATTTATTAAATGATGGTTGGTAGTTTGGGATGATTCAGCCATCCAACTGATCTTCAATTATTTTTTTACTATAAAAGTTGGGTGTGTATGTGGTTCCCTATTTATACACATAATATTTTCAAAATTTATCAATTATTTATGCTCTCTCTTATAAGAACCCATTGAGTCTCAATCTTTTTGAGTGCACACCTTAAGGGGTGCACTAGAAAAGGGGTGGGTAGACCATTGGTGTTTCATATTATTGTTTTTCCTTTATTACCACTTGATATCTACACAAACATCTCCTAAAAATATTCCCCTAAGATTTGCCTCCTCTTTTGTAGCCTCCTCTAGTCATTTTCCACCTTCATTACCCCTTCCCTAGCCTAAATTCCTCTTTAATGGTTTATAATACAATGTCAACCCCATAGACCCTATACTCTAATTGATAAAACTAATTTAGGGTCTAGGTCAGCCCCTAGCTAACCTAGACCAAAATCTAATTTATTTTTGTCAACAATGATACAGAGTCGATTAGGCTGACCCTGTTGGTGAAACTTTTAAAAAGGTTTAGGGCTAGATTCAACTATATATACACACTCATTTCATCATTTATTAAGGAAAAAAATAAGAAGAAGAGTATTATATTGTACATCTTCTTATCCACCATTCTACTTGAGGAACATAGCTTAGGGTTTCATACTTTCTTTGGAGATACGAGTCTTGTCTTGTGGAGAAGTCTTTTGGATGCATAGATAGGTTATGTAGCCTAGAATTGATTTATCTTTGTCATCCTTACATACCACCAAAACCTATTATGAAACACCTTGTCCAAGGGTGAGATTGAGGCTTGGTGGGTTCATATTCAAAGGTAATTATTCATAACATTGTTTCTCCTTTGTAAGAGTAGATAGATTAGCATTTTTACCTCTCTCCCATGCATTAGGATTTTGTATACATTAATGTGAGTATATATCCCCTATGCATGTTTAATTTTATGTTTATTACCCCCACTTTGTGCCACAAGATTTGGTAAGCACTAGATTATAATGTACTTTGCTTTTATCATTTATACTGTAGTGAATATGAAAACATAGGACCTAGTTAGGGTTATTGCATAGCTTTGTTTGACAGGAAGCTTAAGAACCCTCCTTAGTGATATTATTATGGTAATATATCCCTTGGATAGGTATAGAGGATATATATTGGTTATGACCTTTAATATATAATGTATCAATAATTGAAAGTATAAGTAGGTTTTATCTTCTACGATCTAGGATTGATTTAGAGGTCAGTTGTATTTCCCTTTGCATACATTTTGGTGAGCCTAATGTGAATCTAACCTTTGTAGGTTTTATTTCATGCCATAATTTTTGTCATCATATTATATTTTTAGTAGTTTATTAAACCAATCATTATATTTATATCTTTATATGTGCAATTTTAACACACAATTGGTTTAAAATGACTTTATTTTAGCTCTACATGTTTTTGTCAATTATAAGTTACTAGATTAATTAGTTTGATACAATATTCTTCTTCAATTCCAGATTATCATACATAGTCAAAATAGTCAAATCTATGTTCTATTTTATTCTATCAATATACAAGTTAATAAATAAAAATAATATGTCAATTTTGTTTTTTCTCTCTTCTTCAGCACACAGGGTTTTGTAAACTTGGTCAAACTAGTCGACCCAATTGGTAAAATTTGAAAGAAGCATTTTGAACATCATAGCATAATAATTTTCAAGATAAAACATCTTCAATAACACTAGGGTTAATTTATTTTCTCTCTTTATCATTTTAGTTCTTCCTTTAGTATTGTCTTTCACAAGTTTGTAATCTACAAAACTACAACCCTATAGCTAACTAGGTTGCCCTGGTCAACTTAGTTCTATAGTTTGTCTTCTATCTAAGAGGCATAGGAAATATGTTTGAATTTTTTCTTAAATACCTTACTTATAAAAAATATTAGTGACCTAGTTGACTTTGTTCTATACTATTTTCATGCAGTGTCACCTAAACTGACTCTGTATTATTAT
Source organism: Torreya grandis (assembly GCA_037957365.1). Classification (NCBI taxonomy): domain Eukaryota; kingdom Viridiplantae; phylum Streptophyta; class Pinopsida; order Cupressales; family Taxaceae; genus Torreya; species Torreya grandis. The sequence continues at coordinate 3,104,661 of JARHVA010001638.1, forward strand.
CAATCAAAAAATTAACATCTATTTGCTAGTAATTAATTCAGCTTTCCTTTTTAGTTGTTTGAATTCTTAGAGTAACTCACATAGATTAAATAGTTAGTTTTTTAAATTATCATTTTAGTTACACTATTTTTAATCTTTTTCATACATTACCAATTAGTTTACATTCAAAAAACATTAAACATTTGTCTTCCCAAAGCCTACCTACTTGGATTTCATCATCAAGGGGGAAACCGACTTGGTTTTTTGGTGAGGTATAAATATGTGGTTGATGATATATATTGGTAAAGAACCCAACACCCTTATCATTTTAAAATTATGAAGTGAGGGGGTAGGCCCAAATACGAAGCTAGTACCATTTCTAATACATACCCCTTTTTGCCCAAACATCTTGAAACCAACCTTAGATTGCTTTCTAGTTCCTTATTTTAGCCAATTTCCATATCACATTAAAATCAAACTTTATTATAACTTATTAACACTTAGGATGACCAAATAGTTATAATTTAATTTTCAATTATTGATTAATATTTGATCATTATGTGTTGTATTGCAAAACTTTCATTGGCTAGTATTGGTGTAAGGTTTGTGTTATGTGTTCCAATTAGATCAATCACATTGATCCAATTGTTTGTGTGCTTAATTTCAGTATTGATTTAAATTATCTTGACAAAAATTACCCTATTTTAGAACACTGTCATTCTAGTCAATATAGTCTTTTATAGACTATTTTTCACCTTCCTACCTGTAATATATAGTTGACCTACATGAATGTGTATTCTTATCTCCCTGTTCAGTTCTTTGCTCAGCAGTACACAATTGATCTACATGATAGTGTATCTTTATTATCCTATTTAGCCTTATTTAATACAATAAAAAATTAACCTGCAAAACTTTGTATCCTTATCTTTATGTTCTCTTCCCTGGGTTATAAAACATAGTCAACTAGTTCAAATTTGTACCCTATTTTATGATTTTATCCTTGCATCATTCTTTTTAGCTCCCTTTTCTCATCAGGAACTTACTGTTTAGGATAACATAGATTTGAACTCAAAACATATGATGAGATTTACTAATCCCAATATATTTCCCCAAAAATATCTTGTGGCTTCCACTTTAGACAAAAATAATGTGAATTTAGCCACTCACACTACTAATTACGGGACTCCTCATTCATCTTCAGTTCATAACCCTGTTGTATCCTTAAAAGATAATTTATAATTATAGTACACACATGAAATGATTTTATTCATTAATGATTTTCCTTGACATATGGTAAAATACCCTTCAACTATCTACAATCTCATTATAAGTGGTTAAACAAAATAACCCCATTCACCTTCCCCCGCATTCTCTCATAGATTTTGGGGTGATACCTTCTTTGCCTCTCAAACATTCCCTTATATTTTGACTCCTTATCATACTATAACATCTTATTATTGATTTATTAAACCTCCATGCCAAGTATATCTACTAACATGGATGATTTAACATCTATTGGGAGTTTTCTAAGACCCCTCCTTCTCAATCACTCCACTAGTGCACTATTTTCCACCAATGATAATCATGCCACTAGTGCTTATTTTTATTCTAATCCTTCTACTAGTGCATCTTTTGCCACACATGTTAATCATGATAATAGTGCCTCCTTTTCTACCAGTTCCTCTTAATCCACTAGTGTTATGCATGCCATCATTAACATTAGAACCCAAGCCACTAATACCAATGTTAATGCTTTGTATCCTGTGCACACTAGTCAAAATACCGCTCAAACCCATTAAATCTTATTGAACATTATTAATTAAATGAATAGATTTCAAGATAATAATGCAAATTAAATGATGAAAATGTAGAATCACCTTATTTACCTTCAAAATGAACCTCATAAACTTACATTGGGAGCACAAAATCAAAATTCCCCCTCCCCCCTTAGGGATCCCCATGGCAACGCCATTCGTCAATCATCCCTTGTTAACAAAATTATTAATCATATTCAAAATGAACCTCTTACACCTCAAATTTCCAACATAGATATATGAGGTATCACATCTACCATTAGTTACAATGCGTCAACTGATCTGACCTTATACTTAAAAATATTTGGTAATCTATACAAAGATTGGTTCAAGTTAAACACTTTTGATTCTACCAATATCTTATCAAAAACCCTCTATGAAGATGTTTTAGAATGGTATAATCAACTCAAATCCCATTATATCACTATCTTGGAAGATCTCATTAACTCTCTAGTATAAGAATTTCAAACTAGTGACCTCCCTGAGAATATCTTGGCTAATTTTATCAATTACAACCAACTTAAAACTAAAATAGCACAAGATTTCATAAAATAGTGGAAGGCCTTATCTAATAAGTGTGAACATAACATTGTAGATGATAATATATTTCATCTATTCACTAATTCTCTTTATCCCAAGTTACAATATTGATTTAGGACTCTCACTCTCCAAGAACTTTGGAAGAGGCCATCCACCAAGCCAAATGCCAAGGATTTTCCATTCATCAGTTTGATTCATTCCAACCTCCTATGGGCACTCGCATGCTCATCAAAAATAAAAATCATCACACTATAAAATATGGTGTCACCAATTCCTATGATATCATTCACAATATTCAAGCCATTGCTCCCAAACATATTACGAAGCAAGCTTCCCATTTAAACAACACCCTTAATCTTTAATTTTATCAAATAAACAACATCAACGTTTATAAGACATTATCCCTGGTAGAGCTCCAAAAACATCTACCAAGGCCTCTTCCACTAAATATTGACTCTACTCACCCTATGAAATCATGGTATGATTCAAATATATATTTTTATTTCATGATCATTGGGGACACTCTCATGAGACTTGTATGCAATCACATAACTTAGTTATGGATTTACTCCTTGGTCCAAATTTTGATCATGATTCCCTCATTCGTAAACACCAACAATAATATGATATCACCTTCAAAGCTCATAAAATTCAAAATAAAAATCAAGATTTGAACTAAGATAATGCTCATCTTGCCATCTACAAAGATCCTCTTCCAAATCATCAAGATAATAATGAAAAGCCTACTCCTTCCACCAATAATGTTGCAAGTCTTATAGACTAAACTCCCAAAGAGAATGTGATAAATATGACTAATATGAGAAGGGTAGTTACTTTCATTTATTCTCATCCTAAACACATGTAACAAACATCCCAAACATTATGTGTTATCCATGATTATTCCCCATATCACCTAATAATCGGGGAAAGAGCACCTTATTTATTTTCAAGAACCAATTCCAACACCTCAATTAGATAACACCTCTCACCCTATTTATATAATTCCACAAACCTCTCCACCCATTGATAACACTCTTACAATTACCCATAACATCTTTTCAAATCAATCATAATACAAACCTAAATCAACTACCCCATCTTCTCAAGAAAATCAATAAATTTTTCCCCAAACTAGATCAACCATGTCTTATCACCACAAGTTTACATAAATTTATACTACAACTTCTTAGGATATCCTCCAACATTATGCACCTCTCTCAACAATCCACTTATGGGTTATGATGAATGTAACCCTATCACAAAACTTACTAATCTCCCATATCAAATACCCTTTATTGAACTCATGTGAACTTTTTGGCATCATCACAACTGCTTGATGTAACTCTTATTCAAAATGAACATCCCTCATTATCCCATCTTAGGATGTGAGGATACCTTATCTGAGTCAAAATATAGTATCTTACAACAAAGTGAAGAGATATTTATACATGTTGATGAAAAAATGGACACTTCTCTTTTTATAAAATTTCCTATTGCTTCCATGATCTCAAATGAGATTTTGCTTTGTACAGATGATCCTCTAGTCTTTGTAAGCATAAAAATCAGTGATATCTAAGTCAATCATGATTTCATTGATGAGGGTTTTTGTACTTGTGTTTCTTCCCTTAACTTCATTAAAACTCTTGGATATTTTGAGTGCAATCTTAAATCCACACACAATATGTGTCAAAGTTATGATCGAAGGAAAATCCCTCCTTTATGTGTGTGGATCCCTATTACCATCTCACTTGTCACTATTTGAGTGAACGTTATGATATTCAAATTTCCCTCTTCTACAATATATTGCTTGACAAGCATTGGACTCATCACATGAGGAATCTCACCTCTTGAGCGTGCCAATGTGTCAATTTTCCCCACCATGGTGTTATCTATAGGATTTAAGGAGACACAAACCCTTGGAATTTTGAATAATTCCAAGAACATGGTGTATTCAAAATTCCAACCCTTGAACCCTTACTAAGTGCTCCATGCCAATAATCTCAATATTTTGATTTTCTCATCAACTCTACTCAAGGTTATCACCATAACCCTAAACTCATTGGGATCATACCACCTAACCTCTTAAACTTTGGTGATGATGATCCAGATGAGATCAACCTCAAGATAAAAAATTTAGATATCTCTCCTCATCTCATTTCCCAAATTTCACCATCCTTGAATCTACGTTCTTTCCAACCACCTATCAATGATATACCCATGGTCTTACACCCAATTATGATGATGATTATACTCTAGATGATCCATTTCTATGAGGTATTATTCAGGCTAGAGATGTTGAGATCCTTCATTACCATTCTTATTTATTTTAGTCTTTCTATTCCTATTATTGTATTCCATCTTATAAAGTTTCTAATTCTAGTATTATTCCTCTTGTTTTTAGAGTAGAGATGGAGCATTCACATGGCACAGTTCCAATTTTTATAGAGCCTCTTAGGAGTATGCTTATGGATTAATCTATGACTAGTCCTATTATTTCACTAAATATCAAGATACCTATAGCCTACTTCTCCCAGAGATGCTTGTTACTACCCTTAATCCCTATATGTATCCTGATTCTCCCTTAACTAAGATTAGTCCAAATCTTACTCCCACTCTACCCTTAACTAAGCCTCATTTTGTATTTGATTTTACTTCTTCTTTAGCCAAGCCTAGCCTAGTCTCTCTACCATCCCTACCTCCCCTCAATTATGACCTTATATCTTTATCATAGCTTGATCCCTTTCCTTCCCAATGGGTTGATCACCCTTAATGTGACATTCATAGAGTTTTTGGTCATTAGACTAGAGACTACCAGTTATACTCATCTTCCCTATCTCTTGCTTCTACTCCTTCTGTTAGTAGACCCACAAAGTCTACTAACAGGTGTATTTGTTACTTCCATGGCATAAATAAACATTCCTCCACCCATTATAAAAAGATTCAAAAATATATCGACACCTTACACCCCACCCTTATTTAATCTAAAGATAAATTTATACCTACTCCT
>JARHVA010001638.1:3115000-3244347 GCA_037957365.1 Torreya grandis
TGAGAACCCTAAATTTGTAGAGTGTTCCCTAATCTAATATGGATTGACATAAGGCTACATGTATAATGGTACTTTACCATCTAACTTGTGATAACACTTGTACTATCACAAGTCCTATCATGGCCTTATGAATATTTATAATCTCTAAAAAATATACATCAAACAAACTCACCCTCAATATATGGTATATCTTATCTAACCATGTTATCCACTAAGATAGTACTCACCTCTCCTTTAGATCATCTAGTGCCCCAGTGATCACTGATGTCATTCCTATCAATAGTACCAACAACATGTGGACATACTCTAGTGTGATATACACCTCAATGGTATATCCATCCATCCATCACCCATCAAAAAATATTGGTCAACCATTCCCATGCTCCAAAGAACATGACAATAAGATCAATACTAAGTAGGATACACCTCTTCTCCATGATACCTCTAAATCCTAGTGTAACCATTAATGCTCTATCCATGTCAATCAATCAAACTAGTAGATCTGGTATCCATGATGCACCTATCAGGCACTAATACCTTTGACATATTTATAAAATATCAAACAAAAAAAGATATATTAGGTATCCATGTCATAAATAATCCAAATACATTCTTAAAATTTCACAAATTAGCCACTTAAATTAGCTGGTTTGATTTAGTTTCTCATTTTCCTATAGAATCAACCCATTTAATACTAAATCATCCATGTATCTTATTTGTGATACTAAATCAACCATTTCCCTTTCCAACTAGATTGGCCTTTTCAATACTAAATCAACCATCTTTTTTATTTATACTATATCAACCCTATCATACATAGTCAAACTCATTTTATGATACTACATTGGCCCTATCTAACAAACTAAGTCAACCCTATCATACATAGTCAACCTTGTCCTCCCTACTAAGTCATCCTACTACTATGTAGTGAACCACCCATTAGCATACTAAATTGACCCACTGATATGTAGTCAACCTTTATTTTTGGCTTACCTTACAGATTAAGTCAACCAAGTTGACTTTGTTCTTTCACAGCAGTGACTTTTTGACCATTTACCATAAATGCCTTAGACATTTATTAGTCTGACTTCCTCCTACCCAGTATCTCATTCTCCCCTAGTTTACCTAAAAAATTCCTAGGATTTGTTTTGGTGCCTAGATTTTTCCTACCACTCAATTTTCTATATTTAACTCAATTTCAAATAAAATTATTCAAAAAGTTGAAATTCATAATTGTTTACCTATGTTTTACTCGTTATGGCTGCTATGTATCCTCCCTATCTCAACTATCATCTCCTCACCATGATGGCTCTCTAGTCTCAAACTAGGCCTTTCAGACCTATGTTTTCTCATAATAGTAAAAATAACAAATGAATTATTTTTCACCCTATTTATATTTACTATTCAAAATTATTTACCTTTAAAATATTTACTACTAGATTCTATATTTTTACCATATCTTTGCTTCTATGAGATCTTTTTATGAACCATAAAATGTTCTATAATCTTGACATCATAGAGAATATTTTCACCTATTATATGTATATGTTGCAAAAAAATTGACTTTTCTCTCTTTTTTGCTAATTTCTAGAGGTTTGCCTAATGTTCCCTACATTGAACACCTTTACATTTTCTTGCATCTCCTTCTTTATCTAAAGCATTAAGGTAAGTAAAGGTACATATTTTTTAGTTCTATCCTTTCATTTATCTTATTTATTCCTTATTGCAATTAATTCAACTTCAATATTGTGTATTACTATTTCTTTTCCTGAATCACCATCCCTTGTTGCACCTAAGTGACACCTAATGATCTTCGAGTGGCACATATGTATACACATAATATGTTCAAACTTTATCAATTATTGATTATTTCTCTCTTGTAGGAACCCTTTGAGTCTCAATATCTCTACGTGTATGCCTTAAGGGGTGTACCGAGAAAGGGGTGGGAAGATCATTAGTGCTTCACAATATTTTTATCCCTTTATTACCACTTGTTATCTACACAACTATATCCTAAAATCATTTCCCTATGTTTTTCCTCCTCTTTTTCACCCCCCTCTAGTCATTTTATTCCTTCATTAGCCCTTCCCTAGCCTAAATTCCTCTTTCATGGTTTACAATACAATGTCAGCCCCATCAACCCTATACTATAATTGATAAAACTCAATTAGCGTCTAGGTTGGCCCTTGGCCAACCTAGACAAAGACTTAATTTATTTTTTTCAATAATAATATAGATTTGATTGGGATGACCCTATCAGCTAAACTTTTATAAAGTTTTAGGGTTAGATTCAACTATATATACACACTTATTTTGTCATTTATTAAGGAAGAGAATAATAAGAAGAGAATTATATTATGCATTTGATTATCCACTATAATACTTGAGGAGCATATCTTAGGGTTTCATACTTTATTTGTATATATAGATCTTATCTTGTGGAGAAGTCTTTTTGATGCATAGATAGGTTTTGTAGCCTAGAGATTATTTATCTTTGTCATCCTTACATACCAAAATAGTCTATTGAAAATCACCTTGGCCAAGGGAGAGATTGAGGCTCTATGGGTTCATCTCCAAAGATAAGTATTCATAACTTTATTTCTCATTTGTAAGAGTAGATAGATTAGAATTTTTACTTATCTATCATGAATTAGGATTTTGTATACATTGACATGAGATACATCTCCTATGAATGTTTACTTTTATGTTCATTAACCCCACTTTGTGACACAATATTTGGTGAACACTAGGTTAGAATTTACTTTGTTTTTGTCATTTATAATTTAGTTAATATGAAAACATAGGACCTAGTTATGTTTATTACATAGTTTTACTTGACTGAAAGCGTTGGAACCCTCCCTAGTGACATTATTATGGCAAGAGATCCTTTGGCTAGGTATAGCAGATCCACCTTGGTCATGACCCTAAATATCTAATATATCACCAATCAGAAGTGTAAGTAGGATTTATCCTCTTTGATCTAGGATTGATTTATAGATCAATTTATTTTCCCTTTGCATACACCTTACACCTTATTAGAAACTCTTAAAATATTAGAAGATGGTTTTGGTTGTGTTTATGATAGTGTGGCTCTCATTTTTATTTTTTATAATGCTTGGAAATTTTGTGAAACCAAGTTATTTTATAATAAAATTTATACTCTTGTTTGTGGTATATTGACAAAAATTAGGAGATAAATATTGGTGTCTTATGTAGCTCCTGAATTTGTATCATCATACCATTATGTATCTTACTAAATATTGAGATGGGTGTAATGAAATCAAAGACCTCATATAAATGTGTGGATTGGCTATGATTAGGACCTAAATATGTAGTAACCAAACTATAATATTTTTTTCCCACTGGTATGGTTTTCCTTGGACATAATTTAACATCAACATCATCTTGGACCTAAAACAACATCCACTATTTGAATAAGAACAAGTGTACACAAAATTATAAGTGAAATTATTGAATTCCTCCAAAGAGTAAATTCTCCACATTAATTTTGATTTGTCAAGCCAAATATTTTAGCTATTTTTTTTTTTCCAATCCTCAACATGTGGTGATTGATTTCAATGACCCCTTTGGTCACTTTCAAGGTACCGTTTGTTTTTTGAAAATATAACTATATAATGAATTATTCTAGAAATCAAACAAATGCATCAATTACTTATGAAATGGGGAATATTTTAGTTAAAATTTCATATAATTCTATAATCTCATAACAAAATGGTGTGTGTTTTGACTTATAATATATATATGACTTCCCCCTTGCAAAAAACCTATGGCTTGCATAATGGTTTTAACATTGATGTAGAGTGTGATATCTGGTGAGAGATGGATTGATCCTTTTTTATATCTACTAATAAGGGTCATCATAAATTCATTATTTTATCCAAACATGGGTAAATTGACCAATTTTTCAACATCATACCCTTATAGATCATGAGGGAGATAAAGTAATCCATATGTTGGAGTGGATCCTTAGGTTGTGGTTGTGAAAAATACTCTCTAATTTTTGCATAAATGAATTAAAAGGGTCCAATATCACTCCATTTGTATTATCATTATGATAAATAGGTTCCAATAACTTTATTATGTGCATCACTCAAAGGAATATGAAGTGGATGTGAAACCATTTTTATATACTAATTTTCTCCTCACATTTTTAAATTGGTCATTGATTCTACACACTCTCATTATTTTATAGAAAATATAATCTCACACATAAAGCATAATTAAAATTCATGATGTAAGAAAAGTGTGATTTGATTCTAATCTTCTTATTTTTATAGAAAAATTTTCACTAGGTTTTGTAGATGTATTAAGCTAATTTGCACACCCCCTTATGTGTGTTTTAATTTTGGTAGTCACTGATGAGATGACAGATGACCATTTTCATAGTTTTAACTTGTCAATCTAAGTGATGTGATGATGTGCCATTTTATTTTTAAATACTTTCCAATTTTAGACATTAATTATATATTAACTAATTGTTTATAAGGTCTATTTTTTAGAATCTGCACAATATTCTTTATTTTCTTTATGAACCAGATTTTTATTTTATTTTGCCCTTTGTTCCTTTGTCATTTATCCCTACTATTTTATTACCTTATCGTACACCATTCCAAAAAAAATTGATGTCAAGATTTATTTGATTCATCTCGTGAACATGATCCATCTATGTCATTGATTATAATATCAAGAACTTACACTTGTGCCAACATTATTTCCACTATTAATCTTGTGATTTGGTGTTCTTAATTTTGTATATTTTAATCCTGTATTAGGATACACATGAAAAATTAGAAAAGTAAGATGTTAATCTACATGTATTTTATAGAACTTATTTAGTAAATTCCTTCTTGTGACTGATTTTGATAGGGCTTGAGCCTACTACCATTTATCCTTATTGAAATAATGTTTCACTAAATATCTCAAAATTAAATTGTGATTTACCTAGTTAAATTTTAGAGTATATAGGGAAATTTACACATAATTTTTAAATTTCCTACGTAATATTTGAACCTAATTTCATAAGGTAGATCGATATGTTCTATCTATAATTACATATATTATACATTTTAATTATTCCATGTTTTTTTACTATGTTTGCGCATTTCATAAATCTAGGTTTCCATTCATGTGATCATGGAAGATCATTAGCTAGGTAGAATATAATACATAAGCATGATTATTTCCATTTCATAGGCCAGATCAAATTGAGTCTACCCTATCACACACTTATAATTATTTATATAGGCCCATAATATTTCTATGATATGGCCTACCCAATCATACCTCTAAACAGTGTATATCTTAGTAAGCATCTTTTACAGTACCTTGTTATAAGCTTATGCTTGGACATTTATGTGAGGATGATAATCTATAATATTTTAGTGTAAAATCATGAAAGCCTCCATAAATTTTACAATGTTATTGTTAAATAAATGTGTGTCCCCAATCACTTATCAGATTTTTTTTACATCCAAATCTTATTTTAATGTTCTCATATAATTTTTTTTGTAGAATCCTTCACCACAAAACTTAGGTCATATCTACCTCGACCCATTTGGTGAAATAATTTGTTATTTTTATAAAATACTTGGAATTAGAAATATTGAAAGGTGCATTAATAGGACTTAAAAAATACATCTTCTACTACTCAAATGGTTATGTTTCAAGAATTATATTTAGGGACATCTCATCCCTATTACTTGGATTTCCTATACACTAACATACATTACAATGTTTATAAATGTGGTGTGAATCTCTAAACATTGTAGGCCACTATAATATAATTTTTTTATCTTCCTAGTAATCACATGTAGATTATCCACCTCTTACAGCTTATTGGGATTCATCTAACACATGTGTCTATGCACACTCAAAATATAATCTATAGAATACATCATCTTTACCCAATTAGTATAAGAAGCCATTAATGATACTGAAGAGTAAATCCCATGAAACTAATTATTTATTAATACACTCTATATATTGCTCTATAAATGCACCATGCTAAATAAATTTTATGATTTCCTAAAACAATGGAATTGTACTAACTCTAAATAGATGAGCATATAGAAAATTTAATTTCATCTCTTTTGGATCCTCCCCTATTTAGATTCTAATAAGGTGATATAGTCCTACATTCTCCATCCCATTTTATCATTTATATTGAATTGGCATTCTTGAAAGTGCATGAACCAACTTGAAATCCTTCCACCAAACATTGACTTATTCACCAAGTATATTAATGCCTAGTGATATGTGAAAAACTCAAAGGGAATGGCCATCAAGTAATGGAAAATTTATGTAGTGTGAAAACCATAACTAGAGATTATATCTAGATCATGGTCTAATTTTATTAGCAGTGAGAAAAAAATTGATTTGAAAAATGGATTTATTGGTCTAATTATCCTTCACCTAGATATACCAATACAACTCCATTCACTAATCTAAATTCATCAACATCAATATGATTTTTTTTTCCAAACTATAAAAAAAAATAGAGATGTGACAAAATGTTGCTTTAAATCTTTGAATGTAGTATGACATTATTAAGTACATTCAAATTGGTCATCCTTATGAATAAATGTTTCTATAGATTTTTAAATAGTTTGATATCCTTATATGAGCTTTATATAATAATTGTTTTGACCTAGAAATGATCACACACACAAATTATTTTTGGTGATTTAAGTCCTAGTATGACTACAATTTTGGTCTAATTGACCAAAATCACATCATTGTATACTATATGGCCTAATAACACACCAAACAATGCTAGGAAAAATCTCTTATTTTTATTTAATGTGATACACTATGCCCTACATATTTATAGCATTAAGTGAAACTTTGATAAATGCTCTTTAAACAAAGAGAAAACTGACCAATCATTTAAATATAATTTTAGGATATCATGACTCAAATCCTTGAATGTGGTGACCAAGGCTTTATAAAACACAATTGGTGCATTATTCAACCCAAAAGACATCACTCTATAGGAAAATAATCCTCACTTGGTTTCAAAAATTATTTTGGATTGATCTTCAAACAAGATAAAACTTTAATGATATCCATTGAATCCATCCATAAGAGAATAAAATTCATGACATGTGAAAAAGTTATCACCTCATCTATAAAAATAAATAAGAAAGGGATCATTGATACATTCATCAGTTAGTGCTCAATAGTCCCTAAAAACATTAGTTTCAACCACTTTATTATTTTTTAGCACTATTAAACTTAACTAATTTGATTTTTGACTAGATATAGGATTTTGGATTCAACCATGCACTTTATTTCCTTTGAGATTCATTTTCATATTGGGATTTATGTTATAAATTCACTTATTAATTCAGTGTGTGAACTATTTTATCTCAATTTGCATCGCCCTAATGAACGCTTTACACCCTTGTGACTTCATTAAATGTTTTATAAAATCCATTTTCATAGTCATGTAGTAACTATATTTCATCTTACATGAATTTTTTTGTCCAATAGTTCTTTATTGGTGCCATAGTTTAAAATTATTGTGTACCAATACTATCCATTATTTTTTACACTGAATCTTAATATCTTTTTCTTCTTTCAAATTTCATAAAGTCTAATACTTCACACTAGCCATTTTATTATAAAATATATACATTACATAATTTGTCTTCTTCATTTTTAGCTATAAATTTCTTCTTTGGAAGCTTCATTTTGTGCTTTGGATCAAAAATACCATTTAATTCCATGACCTAAAAGGAATAAAAAAAACATTTCAAGCCACAAATATCTTAGGTGTTAATAAAAAACTATCACAAGGAGAATTTTACATTATATACTTATAAATAGATGTGCAAAAATAAAAATAATATCATATAATATCTCTAGAAATCTTCATATGGAATACAATGGAATTTCCTTTCATATATAGGCAATAAAGACCAACCATAGCCATAGGATCAAAGAGATACTACCTAGGGATCGAAACCCACTATACCTAATTATTTAATATATACACCTATGTGGGTGGAAAACCTAAATAGTGCTTAAAACAAATAAGGCACCTAGGAAACATGAGCTAAGGTAAATAACCTACTCTAAAACCTCCCCTCAATTAAAGCTAGGGGATAAAGATATCCAAAAATAAAGTGGTATATCCATAATATGAGTCCCAACAACAAGGCCTGATTAGGTACTCATGTACAATATATACATGAAGAAATCTCTCATAAAGTGGAGAAAGGGAGAAAACTTATAAATAAAACTCCCCCACAAAAAGAGATAAAATAAATAAGGAAGGACTTCATATGGAATACCTCCCCAAGAAAAAATTCCTTCATCCCATGCAAAGATCAATATTATATATCTTGTGTGGATGGAAAGGATATAATAATCCATTTTCATATGAGGTGAGAGAGTCTAAACAATCAAATGTTTATTCCATAGAATCACTAGCAAATAAAGAAATAAAAGACTTTACGTGTTGCTCTAAGTCCTCATAAAGAGTAGAGTATACAAAAATATGAGAGTTACGAGTAAGATTTCTTGAAGAGACATCACCTATGTAAATACCAATGCCATGGTGACCATGCCAAATAATAAGTTAAATAGGAGAGATTATACCTTATAAGAGTCGGCCAAGACTTTTACCTATGTAACCTAGTGAGAGGAGGTGAGATCCAATGCCAGGAGTAAGTTTCTCAAAAGATCCAAGCATATAAGTAGGTGTATACAAAGTGGAAAAAGTAAAAAAATATAGGAGAAGGTGCAACAATAATATCTAAATCACAAAGTGTAGGAATAATAGGAGCATGAGGTGGAGGAGCATCTTCCATATCATGAAGAGTAGATGATGAATATGCTTCATCAAAAATAATTAAGTCCTTACTAAAAAATAAAGGAGGAGGAATAGGGAGAGGTTTAGGAGGAAATAATTCCTCATCTAAATCACCATCAATAAATATGTCCTCATAAAATGAAGAGGAATCTTGATCTATATTACTATCAAAGATTGAATCCTCACTAGGAGGAGAAGATGGAAGTGCCATTAATGCCTCACCCATGTCACTGTCAAAAAATAAATTCTCATTGGTAGGATAAATGACATTTATGTCATCAACAAAAGATAAATCCTCACTTACAAGAGGATAAGGAAGTGTACTAGAAGGGGGTTGAGTAAAAAGGTGTTCAAAAGACCCAAAAGACTCAATATCCTTTGCAAATAAGGCTACAAATTTGTCCCAAACTTACTTTAGTGATGTGACACATGTGACATAGGACTGAAAACTATTTGAAGTAGATAATATAATCAATAAAAGATCCTCATCTTTCTTGGATGCAATCCAAGCAATACCTTCCTCATCTATAAACTGAGGAAAGTCACCAAACATAACTCTCCATAAATTTTTCATTTGAAAGTGTATCTTCATTTTAGTATTATAGGTGTTGTAATTTGAGGTTTTAGGGGGCTCAAATAATCAATAATCCATTGTCAAAAATAATGAGAAAGATATGAAGAAAAAGAACCCTCCAAAAAAATTTCTTCTTGACAATTTAATGTCTCTCAAAGAAAATGATGAGCACCCCAAAAAATTTCACTTTATTATTTAGTGATTTTTACAAAATAAATAACACCAATAGATCATAAATTAAAAAAAACATACACTTTTGAAAAAACAATACTCAATTTTGAGTTGCCAATCAAAAGATATAGTTAATACATATTTACCATCACAAATGAGTCAAATAAAAATGCACAAAATTTAAATGCTTGGAAAAAAAATTAATTTATTGGAGAGATTTAAATTATTTTAAAGGGTTTAAAGTTAATCCTCCACTAGTATGAATTAATCATTAAGCCCCTTCCCCCATGTGACCATACCATATGACCAAGGGGCTAAGGGTTAGGGTGACAAATCACTGAGTCTAACCATAGTATGGCACAAATCTAGGTCATAAATTTTGATCGTATGTAATATCCTCCTCACTAGTAACTAGTCACCATGTATAGCTAACTAGTATGTCATACTCATCAAGTAACACATCCTATAGGTATAGCTATAAAATAGAAGGTGGCTAGGACACAATGAGAAGATTGCCAAAATTACAAACAAGACCAAAACACCAGTAGAATGGAGATGCTAAAAATAATGAGAAGAAAAAATTAACTAATAGGGCATGGCATGAGATTCAATAGTACCTCGAGGGTCCATAATCCACCAAAGGAATATTGTAAAAATCACAAAAAACTCATAGACTTACAACCAAAACTTCTAGATTTGCAAAATCTATGTGTCTTCTTTAACAAATAGTAAAAACCTACTTTTTAATTTTTAAAACCCAAAAAAACACAAAAAACATTTCTATTTTACTACGAGACAATACATATGTGCATGAAAATTGAAAAATGCATTCAAACACTCTAAAATGGAAAAAGGCCTTTCATTAAACTAGGTCATGTTTATAGCCAATCCTAGGGGTTTTACATCTTCTAGATCTAATGGCATTGTGCATGTTTTGTCTATATACAAAATATTGTAGTAAAATCTCAAAGGGATGAATGCAACACCTATTACTCTGATACCATGAAAGGAACAAAAAATAAATCATTACAATCCATAAATATCTTAGGTGTTAATAGTAAATATCACAAGGATAATATGAAATCATAGATTTGAAAATTGATATGTAAAAATAAGAGCAATATCATATAATATCTCTTGAAAGCTTCATATGGAATACAATTGAATTGCTTTGCATATATAGGCAAGAAGGATCAACCATATCCATAGGATCAAAGAGATACTATCTAGGGATAGAAACCCACTTGTAACAAACCAATTTTTTTTAAACATCATGATATGTAACAATGGTTCAAAACCTAATGAAATAAAGCTAATTCACACAAGTGTGATTAGGTTCATAACTATGTTAGATCAAACACAAGTATTTGTCTAAGGTAAACAATTTATTAAGGAAACTATTAGGAAGTTATTTAACCAATATATATGTAAATTGGGGTGTGTCAATATACCTAACATACACTCATACACTCCAATATATTTATTTATTATATGGCCTTGCTAATGTGACCAATCACTAACTTTTAGCCTTAACTAAATTCTTGAAATTGACATAGTACAATCTACACCATGGCCATTCAAAGTAGTTGAATTATAAAGTGAGAGTTTTGGCCAACATCAAGAATTATCACACCAAGATAATTCTTAAATATTTCAATTCCCAATAGAATAATCATCATAATGAGCTCACACATTCACTGATTTACATAATTACGTGAACAACAAGACTTAAGCTTCATATTTATTTTTAAAAGCAATACAATGTACTTCATTTTGAAACACTTTCAAATTTATATACTACAATAATATTGCTAAAACCAATTAGGGTTTACCTATTTATGCCACTTAATCATGACTAGAGCTCTAACCACTGTCATTATGAATTTTATAATAATAACATTCAACATGTTTGACATTATAATCTAAATTAAATAAACATACAATAATGATTCTAGTTATCAATTAACATTGCCACATAAGTGGCTATTATGTCAAATGGAATCACATCTAATTATACATAACATAACTAGTTATATAAAAATCAATTTACTTAGGTGAAATACCTTAACCATCCTTCAATACCATATAGTAACAACTTACTATACATAAATAATGCTAAACAGTTATCAAGAATTCATTGGAAACTAAAATAAGTTTTTGATGTTTCAATAATCATGCTTATGTTTTGCATAAAGACAACTCAATAATTTCATGAAGACTTACATTGCCTCATCTTAGTTATGCCAACTAATGAGAATCATAATATTCACTTACTCTTGTAACTTGCCTTCCTAATTAGTGAGAGACTAAGCCACAAAACTCTTCCTTATTTATTTGGATTTCAAACTAAGAATCACCTTGTCTATCTCCCTCATAGCCATTTATGAATAATCAAACATAAAAATAAAAATAATATTTGCCACCTAAATTCAATATCAAGATTATCCTCAAAGGATTATTTTTGAGACTTAATAAATTCTCATACAAAATGAAATTGGCCAATAAGATAAACCATAATTGTGTAAGGTTCTTAATAAAACTTATAACAATTAAAATGTACTTTGTAATTTATCTTCAACTTGATGCGTATAGAATTTATTTACCATAATAAATTTACATAATGATACTATAAGTTTCTCTTAACTTTATCATACATTTAAAGATGAGTATTAAATTCATATAATTGAATATAAAGATAATTGGAAACTTGCGTATTTCAAAATGTATTATTCACACCATGTATGTACCATTAAACAACACAAAGAAATATTGAAATATTAAATTATTAAAATATATACAACACATGCTCATTTCATTTTCATTATGAACTAAAATATTGACGTAAAGAAAATAACATTTCTAGTATCTATAAAGTTACATTCACCAACTACAAATCACCTAATCAATACAAGTCCAATAATCATCCAAAGTGCCTTAAAAGTCAACTTGAATATTTTTTTCATCCACTCTAGTGACATAGCAATTGAATAACAGTCAACAATATTCAACTTAGGAAAAATAATTAATCAAAGATTCTTAATAACATTATAATACCAAAATTATTCTCCAATATACAATGAATCGATTATAATCATAAATACAAGGTAACCTATAATTTTACAAATACAACATGCATAAAATTATTTTTCAACAACTTCAACATTATTTCTTAACCCAAAAGTCACACTAATAAACCAAAAATATTAATTTTATCTGATAATGAAATTTATACTACAATAAAAGAGTATAAGTAAATCCATAACTTACAACAATAACTAAAAGAGTGTTTCAAGCACTTTTAAGCTATCAATATAATAGAATTATTATTTTATAGATTGAATAACATAAACATCCCACTTAATCATAGGTCAATAACTAACAATTATATTCTATAAATTACAATGAGACATTAATCTCAATCATGCCTCATAATAAACTTCAACATGATAAGAATCCAAATACAAGAATAATCCAAGCACTTAGTGAAAATTCTATAGAAATATGTGAAAATTCCAACCCTAACATCTCAATGATCCCTCAATTGGCGGTCCTAGACCACTCATCCATTAGTTGGATGTGGAGTTCAATAGCATGGGTAGTAAATAAGGGTGAATCATTAATCATAGATTCTGAGATAGGAAAAAAATTATATCTACAAGACTCAAGAAACATCCAAAACATTACAATAATGATCAAGGTACTTATGACTAGATTTAATGTTATTTTCTGATATGAGAACAAATCAGATTAACTTTCATGAATCAATTATAATTTGTTGAAACCATCAACTTCAACCTTATAACTATATACCATTCAGATATTTACTAATTGAATAAAATTAAGGTTAACCATAAATACATTTGTATCCAAACCCTTAACAAAATTATATTGACACTAAAAAGAGTACATAATAGTGAACACCAAAAAGATCCCAAATAAAAGACACCAAAAAGAGTCCAAATCCCAAACCTCATTTAATATCCTTCCACACAAAAAAACTCCATTTTAGGTTCTTATAAAACCCTATTTATCCAACCAAAATAGAGTTCTACATCTAGCTGAAAAAAGTGAAACACTCTTACAACCATCATAAGAAAAATAATGAATATGCAGTCCTTAAATATACAACAGTTGTAACCCAACAACATTATAATAATAACACCAAAAAAAAAAAAAAAAAAACTCACCTATATCCAAATTCCATTGACTCAAGCCACACCAAAATAGAGTAAGAAACATATGGACAGCATAAAATCAAATCCCTATTAACATCCATAGACATAAAAATTTTTAAAAAATGCATAGAAACTTATGAATTTTGTAAAACTAGTCAACCATAAAAATTAAACCTTTGGTTTTCCCTTAAGGGTAAAGTAACACTTTGAAATTAAATGTAGTCCCAACTAAAAACCCTATCAAAATAGAGTTTGAATCCACAATAATAATAATAATAATAATAATAATAATAATAATAATAATAATAATAATAATAATAATAATAATAATAATAATAATAATAATAATCAGGTCTTAATGTAGATACACAAAATGCAATCAAAACAAAACAACCCTTTTTCCATTAATGCAGTAAATGTGAACGTAAGTTGACTATATGCATTATAGATTTACTATGAAGTCTATCAACTTCACCATGAACCTATAATGGATCATTTTTATTTTCCAATATTCCATAAGCAAAAACAATATCTACTAGATTTTTGCACAAAAACAAAACAATCTACTTTTTATTCACACCAATATTGCAAAAGAAATTGTGGCCTCTAAGAAAAACTTATGTTATTCTTGCACCCAACCGATCTTACATTGAATACCATGTTGCTCCTACATTTTTTCCATGAACAACTAAAAATGTGGCCCAACAGAAAACCTTCATTTATATCCAATAACACAATTGAAAAACCAAACTAACAGGCTCAAACCAGTACCATTAGATCTTCAACGGCCTTCACCAAATATTTTTAACCAACAATATCTACTAGATTTTTTCAAAAAAACAAAAGAATCCACTTTTTATTTACACCAAGATTGCAAAAGAAACTGTGGCCTCCAAGAAAAACTTATGTTATTCTTGCACCTAACCGAGCCCTTTCAAACTCTTTTGACTTCCATTAAAGACCATGTTTCTCCTACATTTTTGCCATGAATAAATAGTAATTTGACCCAATAAACAACATTCATTTATACCTAATAATAAAATTTAAAAACCAAACTAACATGCTCAAACCAGTCCCACTAGGTCTTTAATGGCCTTCACCAAATATTTTGACAATGTTGAGATATATTTTGGAATAATGAGCTTGATACACACCAAAGACCCAAAATAAATGACATCAAAGTTACTATATGGGTCTAACATTGAGATTTATGTCATCATGTCCTAATTTATCATTAAGGTCAATATCTAATTTAAAAATATCATGATTAAAAAAAAATCACACAACTAATGAAGATTCCATGACCTAGTCATGGTTCCCAAAAAATAAGTTGAAATTCTAGTCACCATGATGAGTGACCAATATGACAAGGCTAAAAAAACTTGCATAAACAATGACAAGATTAATATTGATATCATTGACCTCCAAACAAGAGAACAACACCATAAAAATTTACCATAATGGACATGAAGTCTAAGATGGAAATGAAACATGCCAAAATACAATATCACAGTCAAAGACTAAACACATAATAAATTTCTACAAAAAATAATACACATACAAACTAAATAGTCAAGAATGACCAAAACAAGATGAAACTTAGAATTTCTCAACTCAAAATATCAAATAGATCAATGTTACCCATTTGTACCCTCTACTATTGAATACCATATCCAACCTAGCTTGTATTTCACATTCCTAAAACCACCAAGATGATATATCCATAGTATCTGAATGGAAAAAAATAATATAAAATATGAAAATTAATTATAAATTGAATTTATATCAATTATTTTTTAATGAAATAAATTTAATTATCATTTTGACAATATAAATATGTCCAGTTTACATCATAACATCATAATATCTCAAAACAAGGTCTTAAAAATGTGCAAAGTAATAGTTCAATAGCAACTAAAATAACTAAGTAACCAAATAACCTGTTAAACAACAACCAACAATGCCATAGTAAGAAATCAAAGCATACAAATTCAAGGTCATGACACCACTATACCTAAGTATTTAATATACATACCTAAGTGGGTGGTAAAACCTAAACATTATTTAAAACAAATAAAGCACCTAGGAAACATGGGCTAAGGTAAATAACCTAATCTAACATGCCCTCCTTAATTAGTGGGTGTGAGGAGATGCTCTCACTATACCAGATCCTATATAAATAATTAAGAATGAACCACTTTTCCTCCCAAGCATACTGGTACTTTTCTAAATTTTAATGGATTCTTTTATCACCTTCAACCTAGGATTTTTTTCTTAGTTATCGAGGACATATCATCTATTCCTCTATGACACAAATATTTTTATATTATGTAAAATATTATGTACCATAGGGTTCTCATCTACAAATACAAAGTCTTGATGAAATATTGTTGTTTCTAAAACCACGTCTTTATCTCTCTTTTACACTCTTATTTCATGTACCAAGATATAGGAAAAGGAGATAAGGTTATTTGAAAAATATGTAGCCAAAAAATTGGCTCAATATGTAGTGATTTACATATGTCAACATATGTTATAATGGACCTATAGTTTTAGACATTGCCATTCTTGAAATTGTGGGAATTTTTATAAGATGCTAGGTGTGATACAAAACATGGCATGTATAATTTCACATGATTTCTCCCAATTTATTTCATCATATTTGTGGACAACCCACCACCTGACTGACCCATTTTAGAGCATAATTTAGTGCATTCACCCTTGTTTCTAATTGTGGAATGTGTTCCATTAATCTAGAAATGATTCATGTTAAGTTTTATGTATAAAAACCTAATTGATATATCATATATTTATGAACACCAATTTCACTATTTTGGCCTCATGGTTTCCTCATATCTAATTAATCATATCCACATCTAAGTCCCTGGTGACATAGGATAAAAATTTCCAAGGTATTCTATCTATATGAGTAGGTTCAATATAATGTTGTGAAGACAAAACTAACTTATGAATGTCCTCATTCTTTTATTAGGCTAGTGATCTCACATGTGGGTATTTTCCCCCCATATTTTGGACATGTAGGAGTGTCTAACTTAGCTACACTAGTTGTTTCCATGAAAAATTATTGTTTAGAGTATTAAAACTTATTTTGTAGGTTGTAATAAGTATATAAACTTCTATTTCACACCATTTCCATTTTATGGTTTGTATTTACCTTAAAATAGGTTTTTACATTATATGCATATGGGGAATATGGTTCTTTAGGAATAATATAATATTTATTTATTTATTTATTCAGGGTTATGATGACGATAACATCATCCTAGTGGGATTTTAGCTAATTTTTTTATTGTATTCATGGTCATGTGACCATTGTAGTCATATTTTTTTAAAATCATAATGAATGCAATATGTTTTTATATCAATTGCTAGAAATTACATTTACAAACTAAGTTTATAAGGGGTCTTGAGGAATGGGGGAAATGTTTTTGAAATTTAGGTCCATTTTAATTTTCATGCATATAACATTCATGTGATGATTTATGTACTTCACTTGTTATCCCAAGATTTGTGTTCATTAGTCAAAGTGTCCTAAGTCCTTGTTTTTAATAGTTACTATCCTTTCTCACTTGCCTAGTTTGTCTCACTCTTTCTAAGGATGTTTACATCACCCATGCGATTCCTCACATTTTTTATTTACATCATATTTTCCTAATATTCTCCTAGTTAGATATTTTTTTAATTTGATAACATCCTTGATCACATTTTCCTTATTATGCTTCTTGGTTTATAATTTGTGAGTTGCATTGTAATACATTGGATAAGACTAGGTTTTCCTCACAAACACCCTTACACCATTTTCTTACCACAACATCTCATTATCATCCTAGTCATGTCATTAGTTAGTTGTGATTTCTTACATTGTATCTTAGAACAAACACTAAGTTTGATTTGTTATCCTTTATATCTTTGGATTCATCTATCTATCATGTTCTTGTGTGATTTTTTATGGATTTTACTTATCCTACATAGGACATTTTACATACTTATATGTTTTTATTTATGTATGGCTTGACATACTTGTATTACATCTTGAATTACATTTCATTTTCATTCATTTATGCTTTCTTCATATTCATTTGAAATACTTGTATTACATCTTGACTTACAGTTCATTTTCAGTCATTTATGCTTTCTTCATATTCATTTGAAATACTTACATTACATCTTGACTTACATTTAATTTTTAGTCATTTAGGTTTTATTTATGTTTTATTCTAGAGACTTATCTTACATAAGGCTATATTTCACTTAAACATCTTTGATATAGTTTTCATGCATTGATATTTCATTTGTCATTTACGTTTTACATGTATACCGCTTGATTTAGTATGTTCTACATTTATTTTTGTCATTTCATGTTTTACATGCTTCCCAACTTGATTTAGTATGTTCTACATTCCTTTTTATCATTTATGTTTTACATGTTTCCCAACATGATTTAGTGTGCTCATACATTCATTTTTCATCATTTTATCATTTACATGCTTGATATTTTGGTTCTAACCTAGACTTAAAAATCCTAGCTTGCCACTTTTTATAAGTAGTTTAATTAGTTTAATAAGTTATTCATTTCTACTTTGACCATCCTACATACACACACTTTGTTTCTATTATTAGTCTTGTATCCTTAGGGTTTTTAAAATGTAGGTATTATGCCCCCCATGATCAAGACTAGGATATTTGCATGTAGTCATTTAGTAGAAAGGTAGGTCAAGGTATGTATATGGTATTTTTATTTAATTTCATCTCCTTTTAGAATTAATTTTAGTATTTCAAATTTTAGCTCATTTTTGTTTTTTTCTATGTCATTTCTTGAAACACCATCTCATGTTACACTTTCATGACACATGATGAGCTTTGAGTGGGGCATATGTATACACATATTTTTTTTAAACTTTACCAATTACTAATACTTTCTCTCTTGTAGTGACCCATTGAGTATCAATCTATCTGAGTGCACGCCTTAAAGGGTACACTGAGAAAGGGGTGGGTAGACCTTTGGTTCTTCACAAGATTTTTTTTCCCTATACCACCACTTAAAACCAATACAAAACCCTCCTATACATTTCCCTAAGATATTACACCTCATTCACATACTTCTCTAATAAATTCATCACCTCAAATAAGATCTACCTAAGTAAAACTCATTTTTACCACTTACTAAATGTAGTCAAATGGTTCAACCTAGTTTTAGGAATAGTACATGTTATAGGACTGAGTCAACCTAGGCTGACTTAGTTCAGGACCTAATGACTCTATTTTCCACCTAAAAAAGTCGACTGGTCCAACTACATTGGCTAAAATTTTGGAAGGGCTTAGGGTAAAATCAAGGTATATATACCCCTCTGTTACCTCATTTTCAATAGAGTTAATCATTCATTTATGCTTCTTTATCTGCATTTATACCATTCTACTTGAGGAATCATTACTTATGTTTTCATGTTTATTGGAGAAGATCCTTTGTCTTGTGAAAGCTTGAGAGTCATTAGGATGTCCTTGGATAGACTATAGTCCATTATCCATCCTTAACTTCTTCAAAAATACACACCAACCTCTTATAAATCACCATTGGCTAAGGGATAATTTGAGTCTTGATGGGATCATCTTCAAGGTAAGTATTCCTAACTCTTACTCTATTTTAGTAGATATATGTGCATGAATAATGGCTAATGAATGTTTGTCTTTCCTTAGTATTAACTCTACATTGACTTGAGTAGAGTTTTATTTTTCATGTTTATTATTCATGTTTATCTCCCATTTGTGCCACAAGCTTTAGTGAGCACTAGATTAGATTTACTTTATCATTAGATTATTAGGTCTAGCTAGGGTTATTGTGTAGTGTTGATTGACTAGAGGATTTAGAACCATCTCTAGACATATTATACTATAATATATCCCTTAGGTTTAGAATATCCATATTTATCATGACCCTAATTATCTAAGTATCGCTAGTAATATATTTAGTTGATTTATCTTCTTTGAGTTAGGATTGATTTGTAGATAAGATTCAATTTTGATTACATACAATAAGCATCAATCTCATTCCTAAATTATTGTTGTAGTTATTAAGATGGCTCATCGTAACCCAATGACATTATAACCTCTATTTTCATTGGCTCTAGTTATTTGTTAGCTTCTTTCTCTCTTTAATCCTCACATTTTTAAAATTTCCTTTATTTTTTGGAGGGAAAGATGATTAATTATATAAAGAGAAACAACAAAGAATTTAAAATTGAAGAAGATGTTGGTGGTAAAATAATTTATTTTGGAATGGTTTAAATATATATAGTTTGCAATGAGAATTGTAAAAGGGTAGTTATGTGCACCTAAAAAGTATAATATTTTCCTTATCCATCAATTTTTAGCACTAAATTTTGACATAACTACACAATCAATGTTATGTATAAATTAGTTCATCACTTTATAAGAATACTATCATTATACTTTTAAAGTACAAGATTTTTAATATCTATCTATACAATTATAATTAATATTCTTGTAATAATCACCCTACACCACTCAAATTAGAAGTGTAGACACTCATATTCAATATTACACACTTGATAATGTGTGATTTCACCATTGGGTAAGTGTATAGAATTTATAGATAATTCCATGGATATCTTACAATAATGTGTAAACATCACAGCATAACACTTATGTATAATTTCTATAATGTGTACACATTATTTGAAATTAAGCTTAAAAAAAATCTAAGCCATATTGTGTACACCTTTTGTGTAGTGTAAATAACATGTGCATGTTATGTAAACTACACATAATGTGTACACATTCTAACCTTTATAAATAAAAAAGACTTATATCCACAACCATTCTCTTCTCACTTGATTTATTATTTCCTTTAAGCTTATCTTCCCTAGACCGTATTTGCATTATGCTTAGAGGAGGAAAAAATATATTACCATCACCTTTGTCCTTAACGAATTGACAGTGCCACTGTAAAGGGGAGGTAAGCAAGAAAGACCAAACCTATTAACACTAGATTTTAGTAATTTTTTATTTGCATTATTTTATTATTAAAACTATTTTATTTATAACAACCTATTCAAGTTACAATATGACATCCTGATAACCCTCTTGCTAACCCTTTGCCTAACCCTTCTAACCCTCCAATCCATCCTAAAATTTCATAATACCCCCTAGGTATTCAAGAGGATGTGGTTGCACATAGTGTAAAATAAAATATAAATTGAACAAATAATTAGGAGAATGAGGGACCCCACTTTGACTAACACCTAATGCACCTATTTATATAATACCCTAGAGTAAGTACAAGGCCAAGTTGACTTGATAATGAGTCAAATTGACATATAGGCATCATATAGGGATATATGTAGAGACTATTATGATGATAAATTTTCCATAATTTGAGGTGAAGGATGAATAAATATCAAAAGACCTAATTTGTGCCTTATTCATCGATCCAACAACTAAAGCACCTTTTTCACTATCCACAAAACACTTCCTAATACACTAATGCTAACACAATTTAATTAGATATAATTTTTGGCATTGATGGTGGATGGTGTTTGATTACCCACCTTTTAAAAACCATAATGTTCCATTGTATATTTTTAAGAAACTCTATTACAATTTTGTCCTCAATGAGATTCTCAATTATTTTGACTACTGAGAGTTTCATGACCAAGGGAAAGGTTATAAAAAGGATAGACTAGGTTCACATCATGCACCTAATAAACTTATAAGAATCCTTACCCAAAATCCACTTTAGCCCAGGATCCCCTCTATAGTGAATGAGGTTGTGAATATTGACACTTTGCATCTACTTAGTGCACTTACTAACACACTCATTCAACATACAAGTAGGAATTCTTGAGACTGATGCTAGATATGTTGGAATGTAATTTCCCCAAATGAGATAATTCAACCAAAAATGGGTTTCTCTTAAAATCCACAAAAATATAAATTCTGAAATTAGCCAAATTAGAAAAATCTAGCTCAAAGATATGCCTTAAAAACATAAAATATACTTCCAAACTTTAAGTGCTAATGTGCAAATAATATATAGCCAATTTCTAGAAATTACCTAAAAAAATAACACCTCAAAATTTTCCAAACTAATCCATGAACTTAAAATAAATATTTTATACCTTTTTACCTCTTGTATGTGGATGAAAAGCATATTTAACCTTGCTATAAAATATATAATTTTACACATAAAACATCAGCTAAATATTTGTCAAACCCTTGCCAAAAATCATGAATAATTTACCAAAAATATCCACACAAATATAACACCATTTTTGGGCCTTAAATTTGATCAAAACCCTCTTCCAACCTAGTCTTTGTAGGTCAAAATTTGTATATAAAAATCAGAAATATTATTTTCTCTTTAACTAGGGTTTTAAGCCCCTTCAAACAACAAACCATCACTTCAATTCAAGTCATCACACTTGGGAAAATTCCTTAATAAATATTATCCATAAATCCACAATTTATGAAGTCAAAACCCTCATGAAATTTTCCCAAAAATATAAATAAATAAATCATAATTTATTATTTATTTATCTACTTGAAAAGACCTTGCAAACCTTGCCCAATCATGTAGAAAGTCAACGCCACACTTCAACAATAATTATCAATAAATTCTAGAAATGAAACTAGGTCAATTTGACCTCAAATTAGCCTTGAAACCCACATAAATAAGTCACCAATAAACTCACCCCATTCTAGGGCAATAATCAAATTCCACCTTTGCAAAGGTGGCATCAAAAGACACCGTTTTGTCAAATAATCAACTCTAAAAACTTGTAAATACTTATTTGGCATACATCCCAATATTTTATTCAAGAATGAAGAATAAATATAATTTTTTAGCATATCCCTCAAAGGAGAACTCCATCATGTACTTTTACCCTTCAAAGAGGGGCGAACCACCTTGGGAAGGCCAAATACTCTTTCTTAACTCTCCTTTCTGACTTTTTACATATTTCCTCTTTGCCTTTGATCACTTACAAGCCGATATTCCTTTTTTGCCAAAAATAATATTAAATAATTTCCTAAATAATAAATATTAAATACAATTACTTTTAGGTAATAATTTAATAATTATTTCAATTAAATACCTTAGTGGTAAAAACCACTTTTATAAAATTTTCTATTAATAAACTAATAATTGACTTATATGAGCAAATGATTAAAATCACTATTTGGATAATTATAATTAATTAATAAATAAAATAAAAATTCAAAAGGAATCCTTTAGTCTATGGGGAAGTAGACTAAAGGTCTTCAATACCTTCTCACCATTATAGATGTATATGGACATGGGGATACTCTACCTAGTGTGTGTACATGACCTCAGCATTATGGATGTTATGGTGCTATATGCACTAGACCTTCATATGATAATGGTGGTGATTATGAGGGCCTAGATGATATACTTTTGGGCGATGAGTTTTTGGCACATAAATTAAGTGTACACATGTCAACTACACATTCAGGTGTATTATATATTTGACATTTTAAATTTTAGTTATATTTTTATTTAAAAGATAACAATTAATTTACATATAAATTCAAAAATATATATGTAATTTTTATGTCTTAGGAGAAGACAGTGCCATCATCTTCACAATCTACTACTATATTTTATTTATCTTAGCTAGCTGGTGTTTACATTTTTATAGCCAAGTTATGGGCCATCTAATATAATATATCTATTGATGTTACTAGGTTGATGTTTACATATTCATAAGTAGATTTTTCATTAATATTATACTCTATGTATAGGTATTTATTGATATAGATATATTCTCAACTAAAAATCATATATTTTTTGTTTAGTTGATGAACACAGTAGAGACTCCTTTATCTCTATAGCTTGAGATAGATATAGGAACTACTACTTTAATGTCATATGTGTATGCACTCATTGAGGTAGATGTTAATATGCAACTTTAAATTGTAAATAAAATTTTATTTTAATAATTTTACTATATACTTGGGTAAATATAAATTATGTAAATGTGTTGTGTACACAGGGTTATCTGATAACATCTAATATTCCTATTTAGATTATTAGCAGGTCACATTCTTAGGTTTCATCCCTCTTTCACAAACATGTTTGTGTACCTCAACCTATCCTTAACCCTATTGTGTGTTAGACATAGATTAGGCATGACCACAAGATTGTAGTACATGTTTAAATGATTTTTGTATCAGTTTAAAATTAATTGATGAACTTGGTTTCATGTCTAGTATGCAAAGTTTCTAATAATATTTGTATATGAATAGGTTACACTACATGCAAACTATGAGTGTATAAGGACCTATAATTTGACCTTGGAAGAATACAAGGAATTTGAGGAATCTCCATCTATGTGAATGGCATCCTAAGGAGAGTCTTATTCAAGGAAGGAAAAAATAATGAGACTATTTGATGATAAGGATATCTTAGATAGTGTACTTGTTTATATGCATATATGTAAATGTATGCATTTTTAACATTGTATGCCTATATGGCATTCACCTAACATTATACCATGTTCTTAGATGACATAATTTTTTATATGCCTATAGTGTAATGTATGTGTTATTAGAATTGTATGCCTATACAACATTCACCTGACATTCTATTATGTTCTTAAATTTGCATACCTTTATGGTGATCATCTTTCTATGTATCACCATAAAATATGATCATTGTGTGTGTTTGTGTGTGTTTGTGTGTGTGTGTGTGTGTGTGTTCACATTTTTTGGTGATCATCTTTCCATGTATATTTTAGCTCACATTATTATTTCAAAACTAAATTTGATGGTTGTATGGCCATATTTAGATATGATCATCTTTAATATTTTCTTCATGTAATTATTAAAACTAACTTATAATCATTCAGTATGTGTTATAATTAAAAATATATGGGATAAAATAGTATAATTTTTAGATATATTCATATATTACTATGAAGTGCCTCTCATGATTAGGCTACACCATTTGGGCTACACCATTTATCACTATACTAATGTGAATAACTACTCCATATTCACCATTAAAGATATAAATTCCTCCTTAAATTCTCATGAAAATGAGGTAAATTAAGCATGAATTATTGTTTTTATATTACATTCATCCTTACCTTCTCATTAAAATGGGGTAAATTAATCATGAAGTGATGTTGTGTCATCTCCTTCTTCATAGAGTTGTTTCCATTTTTTTAGAGACTCTTATTTGGCCCTTTAATGTAGTGAAATATTGTAATTCTCATGTATCCCGAGGCCTTAGAATATTTTTTTGGTTATATCTCTTTTTTTTTCTTCCTTAACTTTGATCTTTCCCTCTCCATTACACTGAGCTTCACCATTTCTTCTCTTCTCATCATATATTTGCTCAACATATATATACACTTCTACTATTAAAGAATCTCAATAGGATTTGCTTATAAAAGCATCCCCATAACAAGGAATGATAAAAAAATGTCATTATTATTCTAATTTTAGGATGAGGATGTTGTTAAATAGGGCACCCCTTCCCTATTATGTGAAAAATGATAAAATCAAACATCTTCATGTATGATTATAAGGTGATATATGCTTTTATAACTATGACAGTCTGAGATCTCTACTTTTGATGTTTCATGGCTCAAAAATAACACTAAAACAAATTCAAGGTGGTAGATAATTTCCATTACTAGGTTATTATCCTCCCATCATGACTGGTTGAGAGACCCACTACCCATTCTAACTTCAATAATGCCCTTCCCAATATAACAAAATTGTAGTTTTTTGTCATAACTTAAGACACATGTAAAAAAAACCATAATTCATCGTAATGAATCAAAATAAAATTAATTTTAATGTTTAATCTCTTTAATTTAACCCTAGATCACATATATGGAACCTTCAATATGAATTCATGGAATGCACTATAGTAATAGGTCCTCAAATGCAAATTTTTCTAGTGAAGAGACAAGTTCTTGTCTTCTAACTAACATTTCCACATCTAGGACCTCTAGGTGTAATTAAATTAATTCAAACACATATGGATAGGAAAATTACACATGGTCCCCTAACCATGACCTCTAAATATACCTAGATGCATGTTTTTTCTATTGTTTAGGAGTGTGGAAACACTGACAATAAATTTTAGCAAAGTTGAAGGGGCAATTCAAGATCTCCACCTCCAATGATTTTTGGCTTAAAATTAGAATTTATAACATTTATAGGGTGGTGGATAACATACATTAATAGGTTCTTGGCCTCCCATGATGACTGGTTAAGACACCTACTACCCATTTTGTCCTTAAGAACACCCTTCACAATATAATAAAATTATAGTTTTTTAGCATAACTTTATATCCATGTAAAATAAAAAATTTAAGTAATTTGCATCAACCAAAACAACAATTATGTTCATTTAAAATATATATAATTTCAACCTAGAGTAAATTTATGTAACCTTAGATATGAATTAGTGACACACACTAAAACAATGGGTCCTGAAATGCAACTTTTTTGTAGTGAAGAGATAAGTTATTATACTCCAATTAACATTTCTACCTATAGGACCTCCAAGTGAAATTACATCATTTTTAACACATATAAATAGAAAAATTACACATTATCCCATGACAACAACCTCAAAACCCACCTGAATATATGTTTTCATTATTGTTCAAGAGCATACAAACACTAATGACAAATGTTGTCAAAGTTTAAGGCACATATTGAAATCTCCATCTCTAATGATTATTGGATCAAAATGGCACTATAAACACATATATATGGTTTATAATGTATAATACTAGGTTATTGGCCTCCCATCATGTTTGGTTAAGAGACCCATTACCCATTCTTGCCTCAAGAATGCCCTTCCTAGTATAATAAAATTATAGTTTTTGTCCTAACTTTAGATGTGCATAAAATGAAAACCATAAGTTATTAGAATAAAATTAAATAAACATAAAATTCATGTCAAATCTCCCTAATTTATACCTTGTTAAAATTATTATAACCTTTGACATGAGTCTGTGGCATACATTGCAGTAATGGATCCTGAAATGTAACTTTTTTACAGTGAAGAGACAAGTTCTTATCCTCTAATAGAATTTATACCTATGGAACCTCTAGGTGCAAGTACATCACTTTAAACATGTATAGATATTAAAATTACATGTGGTCCCATGACCATGATCTCTAAATCCACTTGAATGCATGTTTTCACTATTATTTAGGAGTGCATAAACACTAACAATAAATGTTGTCAAAGTTGAAGGGGTAATTCGATATATCTAATTCCAATGCTTTGTGGCTAAAAAATTGAACTTAAAACATGTATGGGGTGGTAGATAATGTATATTAATATGTTATTAAACTACCATCACACCTGGTTGAGAGACTCACTACCCATTCTGACTTTAAGAATGCCCTTTCTAATATAAGAAAATTGTAGCTTTTTGGCCTAACTTCAGATGTGACTAAAACTAAAACCATAAGTCATTTGGATGAACCTAAAAACCATTGAATGAATTTTAAATATATATAATTTCACCCTATATCGTGTTTATCGAACCTTGGAAATGAATCCGTGGCACATATTATAGTAGTAGGTCTAGAAAATCAATTTTGTGTAGTGAAGAGATAAGCTCTTATCCTCTAACTAAAATTTATACTTTAGGGACCTCTATGCACAAGTACATCACTTAAAACATGTTTGAATAGGAAAATGACATTTGGTACAATAATCATGACCTCCAAATATGCTTGGATGTGTGTTTTAACTAAATAAATGTTATCAAAGTTGAAGGGGTTGTTTGATATCTCTTCCTTTAGTGATATTTTAATATTTTTAGATTCATAAGATTAACATACAAGCAATAAATCTATTTGAATGAAATCAAGTATTATTTATATTTTTAACAATGTACTATAATATTTTGACAATATATCTCATTTAATCATATGTAATAAATATAGTAAGTACTAAGAAAAAAGGGGTAAAGAGAGCATATATTTTTTGTTATTCTATTCTAGACTATAGCATTGATCAGGAATCATCAAAGGGCTACCCTAAAGAGCTTGACTTTACTCACTTTATATTTTAACTACTTTTGTCTTTCAAATAATTACATTGAATAGGGACAATAATATCAACAATTATGTCCAATATTGATGCAAGTGTCTATTCAAGGATATGTATAAGATTAGTTATAAATTTGTACCAAGCTTAAGCTATGGCTTGCATAACTATTTTAAATTATTGGATGTGTCCTCGTATGTGCTGGATCTAGATAATAAATAGTCATAGTTATTTTCAATTATACCTCTTATAACTTGGTAAAAAGGGATTAGTAACATGAGTTGAGATAACCCTATCAACCCCTATTTGTTTATAAGTGTTTCTTACATATCTAATACTCTTATGAGGGCCTCAGACTTGCATGTAGTTCTCCCTCCTATGCATGTGTGTGTAATTGTAATAGTATGAATATATAATATTTATCCTTGTAACCATTGTATATGTGATGCAATAGTTTATTTGACCTTTTTAATGCCTTGGATATTTGATTCAGTATTGTAGTGCAAATTGATAACTTGAAATACATAGTACTTTCTAATTAAAGAGTTTCTTTATCAAAATTTTAGGTGCCTTGATTAGATTATAGTCTTTATATATATAGTAATATTTTAAATTTGAATTATAACTTAGTAACAGATTAAAATCAAACCATAAGATGGGAAAAAGGGATAATAAAATGGTCACAAAGCAAAAGATATAGAAAAATATAAAAAGATAAGCCTAAATAGTTACATTCAAGTTCAACACTAACATCGATACTAGTGTCTAAGATGGATGAAAGTGTCCAAAGATAAGAACATACAAAAAATGGGTATAATAAGTAGGGATCCCTATTGTTGGTTGAATATTTTGTCTATCAACATAATGGTAAACAAAATAGGTCTTATCAGCTAAAGCAAGAAGATTAGTCATCCTAATGTGTAAGTTTATCACATCAGAAGGAGACTGCTCTCTCCTCTCATCAAGGGGAGGTTCCCTGTGGATATGATATGTATATGTATAAACAAAAAATAATACTCAAGGGTAGGACCAGGCATCCATCTCTTTCTTTAGAGATGATGTATACAAAACAAAGGAAAAACTCAAGGAATGACAGACAACTTTCCTCTTCTTTCAGGAAAAACTATTTAGTCAACCACAAGAATACCCTTGGAAATAAAAGTAGAATGTAACTAAAGTATGGTAACTAGCAAATCGAAATAGAACACAAAGTCTCTATCATGAAATGCTCAAGAGTAATATACAAAGGGAAATGAAAGCTCAAAGTCTTTTCAAAGTCCTTTACACAGCAATAAAAAAATCAAACACACTAAAGGTAGCTATGGGGGCACACATTCGCTCCATAATTGATTCTTTAGGATGCCTTCCTAACTAATTTACTAATCCCGCTTACTAAATTAATGAAACAAAAAAGATATCACAGCACAAAGTCTAAAAAAGTCCCTTGTTTTCATTAATAGAATATGATCAATAGACTGAGCACAAAGTCTCAATGATGCCTCTCAATTTTGGTAGAGTTTCGTTTAGATTGTCAAAAAGAAGATCCTTTTACAATGAAAGAAAGTCCCTTATATAGCCATTTTAAGAACTTAGGAACAATAATACATCATGATGTATTGGGAAATGTTAGGAAGACCAGCTAGAACTTTGGGGACTTTTACCCTTTTGATCTTTTCAATGTAGATGAACAAGCTACACAATTGAAATATTACAACTTTCAATGTCCAGCTATCAGTCTAATCTTGTCTTCATCATTCCTCCTTTCTAGATTGATTAAATCAGGTCCTAAATTCATCCATTATTCTGTCTTTCCTCGCTTTCAGCTAGTTTTGTCTTGAATTCTAGAAATGCATTCAGGTCTATGGATCAAAGGATCAAAAACTATTTTACTACCTTTAAAATTGACATTTACATGCCTGTCAATATGCTTCCAACAGCTAGTCAGCTATGATGAATTTGACATCTTTGTGGGCGTCACCCCTTGGTCTTCTTTTGACTTTCAGCCTTACCCAGTCGGCTTGGACTTTCCCCTTTAGATTTTGAGAAATGACCTATGTTTAAATAGTCCTTTATTTTGGCCGCCAAGAGTCCCCCGCAAGGGCACCTACCCTTCAGGGTCCTTTGGCAGCCCCTTTTGCTTTGGCAGTTCCCGTAGACAAATATTTCAAGTAAATGTTCCACGTGGATGTTTCCTTGGGGATTATTTCTAGGTGTTTGATTTGAAATCTCCCTATAGGTAATTCCATAGACATTTGTTCTATGGAAAATTCCCGTAGACAAAAAGTTTAGGGAAAATTCCTGCAGATAAAAAGTCCACAGAAATTTGTTCCGCTAAATTCCTTTGAAAATGTCTTCGGGTTTTGCCTTAAACAAATCCAAAAGAATTATCTTTCATCTTACTTAAAATAAATGATCCTCCAGGAAGGTGCTTTTCTTGATTAAGTGCCCTCCATAAGGGCACTTGTCCTTCGAAAAGTCTTCTTTTGTATTGAACTACCTGTTTGAACTTGGCCGATGAACCATTAGTTGAACTAGTTCAACGGTTCAATGAAGCGCACCAAGTCCTTTTGAACCAAAGGTTGATGAACCATCCAATGAACTTGGATGTTGAACCAATCGGTTGAACCAAGGCTTTGAACCAAAATGGTTCAAGCCAATGGTTCAATGAATAAAACAAGCTGATAAACTAAGCATTGAACCAAGATGTTGAACTTGACTTTGAACCAATAGTTGAACCATTTGATTGAACCAATCTATTGAACCAATCCATTGAACCGGTTCAATGGTTCAATGAAGCGCGTTGAGCCCCTGTTGTTAAACCTTTAGACATTTGAACCAAAAGATGAACTGAAAGAATGAACCAACTGAATGAAATAAAGCGTTGAACTGCTTGGTTGAACTGAACCATTGAGCTGTTCTTTTCGTTGAACCTGTCATTGAACCTTGAACCCATTAAACCTTTGAACTAGAATGGTTTAATGATTCAACGATTCAATGGTTCAATTGAATGACTTGGCCACACGTCCTTAAAGCTAATGAACTATTTGAAGCGATTGAACTTTGAACCATTTTGAAACCTTTGAACTCTTACCAAACATGAACTTATTGAACCTTGAACCTGTTGATCCTTTGAACCAAAGTGGTTCAATGGTTCAACGATTTAATGGTTCAAGTCTCTTTTTTCACTCAGATGCTTGCCGATGAAGATTTTCACTTGAACCAAAACTCTGAACCAATCCTAGAAAATGAACAAATGTTGAAAATCAATTCTTTTAACTAAAAACTGCCTGCAGAAGTCTTTGAACCTATATAAATGAACCTGCCTATAGAAACTGAAAATACAAAGTCCATAGAAATCAACATGTAAAATCCATTGAACTTGACTTGAAAAGTCTGTATATTTTTGAGAAGCTCTAAAAATGAGAAATCTGAATATCTAAGACAAATTTTTGAAAATGGAAGATACAATTTTGGTCTGTAAAACCAAAATAATTCAAATGTTGTTCCAAAAATGATTGTTATTTTTGGGAGACAACACCTATAATACATTAGATCAATATAAACATACATAGCACATAGGCCCAAGGGGTAGGTAAATCAAGTGAAATAAGATGGGACCAAAGAGGTCCATGAGAGACTACATCAGTAGATGTCTAATTTTTAATGAAAAGTTATATACATACAAGGAGACTATAAATATGTGTACTTTTAAGAAAATGGGTGTCTACATTTTCCCCCTTTAATCTAGTAATTCAATAAAAATTAGTTTAAAGGAAAATAAAATGCATACCATCGTGTGGATAAAAAACCTTGGCTTCACTTGAATTTTTATTCAATCTTTCATTTAAAGATCACCTATAACCAAGAATAAGCCAAAAAATTAATTCAATGTATATAACATGTATGTATGTAATAATAAAAAAGCGACTTAAAGAAATAGCATGGATAAAATACACCTATGCATGTGTCATGTAGTAAATGGTTATGGATTGATTCAATTAGAGAATCAGACATGGGGATTGAAACCTCATCCATATTTTAGCTAGGAAGATGATTGAGCTTAAAGTGGTCAATTATGTCTCACCTTGGTGGTGTTGTACCTATAGTAGGAATATTTTGAAGGTGATCATGCCCCTAACTCAAAATAGGAATATTGGTGCTTCAACCATTGAGAGTATCATTTCCTGATGAGCACAACTCAAATTCAAAAGATATGTATATGTATATCTCAGTATAGGGTGAGTTATGAAATCAAGTTCACCCAAAAAATTGGTGAGACTAGATGATTTGATCCCTCTAATCACACTAAAAAATAATAACCAATCATTGTAGATGGTTAAGGCTTAATACAGTTAGTGAAATATTGATCAATGTATCTATACGTTGGGGTATCAATACATATAAGTTTTGTGTTGTGTTAATAGTCCATAAAATAGTTTTAGAATCTAAAACTAATTTAAATTTTATAATATTAGGCACACATTGCATAACATATGCACCTTTGATATATCTCATGCTAAAACTATGTATAGAAAAAATTACCAACGTATAGAATTTTACCATAACTATGAATTTGAATCATATATTATGTATGCTTTTATCAATTTGGAAACTGTGTAAGTGTGGATAAAATGCTTCCAAGGCATTCCCTCACTATGTATGGAGAAATCTAAAAACTAAAATAAGTACCAATTTAGAGGACATGTTTCTAAAACATGCCCCCATTGTAATTTGGAGATGTTGAAAATGTGTGGATACCATGCTTCGAAATCATACCCTCACTGAATGTGGAAAACATGTAAACTATGTTTGATAATGTAGGACATGTTTATAAACATACCCCTACTAAGATGCCCCTCTTTTGTGAGGAGGAGATATAATTCCTACTAGTTATATCTATGAAAATAGAAAATAGATGATGTACTTGATATAATTCCACTTGATATTATTTTGAAAGTATCATAGACAATAATTTGTAATGTTTTTGGTAGTATTTGGAATCCATCAAAATATATGCACAACAAAAAAATTACCAATTTTTGGTAGTGTTTGAAAATTTTCAATTTTTTTGTAATATGGAAGGGTTCATTTTCTATATCCCAATGCAAC
Source organism: Torreya grandis (assembly GCA_037957365.1). Taxonomy (NCBI): domain Eukaryota; kingdom Viridiplantae; phylum Streptophyta; class Pinopsida; order Cupressales; family Taxaceae; genus Torreya; species Torreya grandis. Next base: position 3,147,949 of record JARHVA010001638.1, read on the forward strand.
TTATGATTTAGAATTTGGATAACCGAGGCTCAATATATGCACATTTGAAGCTGGTGCAAAAGTGGTATATTAGGTACATTGTAATATAAATTTGAAATCATTTTCATTTTTAACTTTTGTGAATTTTGAGTTCATATTTTTAGAAAAGAATCATGCCACACAAAATATCCCCTTACTCGATGTGATTTTATGTGCTCTGATGTGCCATACCTAGCCAATATGTTTCTAAGCTAGTAAGTAGGTTTTATTGTAATTTAATAGTAATTTTGTATTTTTGAAAATTTTACATTTTGGGTGTGTTTTTGGGGATTTTCCATAGGAGTTTAGATGCTTGCATCAACTTCTTGGATGCTTACATCAATAACTCAATGCAAGCATCCAGTGTCAAGCATTAGAGTACAACATTTTCATACAACACAAATGTTAACATTTGATGCTTCTATTTCATGTGGATATTAGCATCCAATACTAGTGTCTTTTTATTGTGTATGATTAATTATTATAACCATTATTTCATTAAATATAGACACATTCATAAGAATCTAGACTTATAGTATTTCCATTTCTAGTTTTATAATTGTTGAAATTGGATTTCCATATTGCTATTATTGGTTTTCAACTAGTGGGATATCATATTCCAATATTGTTATTATTGGTTTTAATTAGTGTGATATTGGGTTCCAATATAACTATTAATGGATTGTAAATTCTAGTGTGGAGTCAAATTCTAATTATATCTTAAATTATTTTTCACCTTTAAATTCATATTTAGGCGAAATAGGCTAACAGTTGAGCATGGTCCAATAGTTGAAATAGGCCTTAATAATTTATATAATGTGACCCCATACTATTGTCATGTTATTATCTAATTATAGTTATTATAGTGATGTTTAATATTTATCATATATGAACTAATCACATCATGACATGGAAGATTTAAAAATATTTGTGCAACATTATATAACACACTTATTATCACCATGTGCAAGTATTGGATAACAATTTTCATTGCCCATGTGCCCAATGTAAAACATACTTATCATTATTCTTAATATTCTTGTGTAGAATCAATGAGCACCTATTCTACACTAGATAATAACATAGGACTTTATTACTCAAATTATCAATTTAGATGTCATTATTCTTATCTCAATGTGTAGAATGGGCATGTGCCCATTCTACCCAAGATAATAATATAGGCCTATGTTGATCATATTATTCTTATATAATCATGTAGAATGAGCAAGTTATTGTAAAACCAAATATGGTTACCACATAAATTAATCAAAAGTTCCCACTTTATGTATTAGTATATTCTTGGAAATAATTAATCACTTTGTAACCACATTGATATTCTTTAAATGGTTTAGCTACTATATATTTATTAATTAATAATGTGTAGGGAATCCATCAAAGTGAAGGATAGATAACTAGCTTTTGTAAAACATTTGATCCTTGTTTTAACATTGTTAAAAGATATAGATAAAAATATTCACTTTGTTCTCTTTTATAAGGTTTAAAATATTAAAACCTCACCTTTTTAGCAACATATACATCCATCAATGGATTGTATGCTTGTATAAATCCATTTTAAATAAATTTGTTTTGTCTATGAAAAAGTGTGATCACTCAGATATGTTATAAATTAAGGTTTACAAATTTAAATTGTATGCCACATAGTACATGATATTTTCATGATTAATAGACCTATCCATAGTTTAATGTGAAATCCATAAAATCATATGTCCATGGAGGGCCCTTTCTATTTTATAGTTAACATCTGATCCCTGGTATGTTAGCATATAATTTTGAGTACATATAGATGTAAATATGGAGAGAAAAATTGGACTAAAATTTTAAACATATTTGTGCATTTTGTTTACGCCACATTGAGAACAAAATAGACCTTGATGACTCCATGGATTCTTGATGGATCTGAATCCTAAAATTAAATTAATTTCCTTGTAATTCAACACTTCACAAGCCTCTCCTCCTTACATCACCAAGTTATATTATGTTTTTCAAACACATATCATCAACTTAATGTGACATAACCTCATAATTTATAGTGATGCATTGTTACTATCACATCTCCCATGAACTTAAGTAAAATGATGCTAGTAAATGAAAACTATTTGATTTTTTTTTATTAAATACTTCAACATTAATCAAAATATATTATTATCTCTATAAAATTATGAAAATTAATATTTTAAAAAATGTATTAATCTTACATTCATATTTAATAAAAAATAAAGTTTCCTCATTAATGGATCATTATTAAGAAGCTTGAATAAAATCAAGGTTAAAAAGATTAAATAGAAGCTGATCAAATAGAAGAAATTAATCTCAATATTTAAATCATATTAAACATAAGGTAAAAATGCAAGGCCAAGTTATTGGAACCTAATATGGAATAGAAATTTTAAAATACCCATGTCCTAAGCCAAGATGATATCACATTAATTTATGACCTTTAATACTTTCACCTTAGTATTCATTACCCTATTCAAGTAGTGTAAGGTATGATTCAATTGCCTCATATCCATTTTTGGGAATCTTGATCGACCCACCTTTCCATTTTTTGTTTGGTATCCATGCCCAGATGATGTTATCCACATCAGTGTCTTATTTTATTTCATCTAATTTGATCCATGTTTTAATACATGTTAAACAATCCTGATATAATGCTTCACCAACTTCTCTCCCTAAGGGTTTCCAATATTGAATCCTCACCTTTTTAGACACATTATCACCTTCTAATTTAAGGTAAATATCCCCATCTACCCTTCCCATTTGTATATTTTATTAGAATCATATGTTTCACATACACATACAATAATGGATTGAATGCTTGTTTATATCTTCTATAAATAGGCCCAACATTAATATAATTATTACTTGGGATATGTTCATTAATGTAGTCTTGTTTGTGAAAATGAATGGATCATGTTTTTTGGTCATATATGTCATTCTCTTGTATTTTTCTTGGCCAAAAATAAAAATTCAATATCCTTCTAAAATTTACAAATGGTCTATGTAAAGCACACAAAACATCTTCCAAATATGTTATCTTTGGAATCCATTATTCTCTACCTCCATGTGTTGCACTTTTCCCCCAATGTTTAATATATTCTTTTATTCCCTTTTATAGACCTTCCATTTATTCGAGTTCTTTGAAAGGTGGTAGAGGATGCTTCCCTTCTATCAAGTTTGGTTCACCATTATCCTTTATACACTAGATTGGGATTAGACAAGACCATTAGATATCTTTTATTATTAATTTATATTCCATCACTAGTATTCCATCCATAATATGGAACCTAAACATCTTAGGTTTTCTAATACCCACTATTTTGTGGATTTAATCTAACAAGTGTGTCTCTAAAAAGGCTTTGAAGTCATACACTTCCTCATAAGGTAAGGATTGAATGTACTTGACCCCTCTTGGAATGTTCTATCAATGTCCATGATATTTTGCAAATAAAATGTGTCTAGTTTCCATAATGATGTTACTAATCTATGAAAATTCCCATCTCTATCTTCATGGGTGTGTCCCACTAGGGATAATATTACATACACAATGTTGAATACCATTCTTATTGTCAAAATTGATGCAAATGCAAATACGGTATGATTATTTTTATCATTTAAAGCATTATCCAGTTGAAAGTAGAGAATCAGTGGTCATTTTTTGAATGAAGTACTATTACTAGCAACATTATTAATTGCTTCAACATGGATAACTTTTTCCTTATTTTTTGAATGATGTGATAACCTTAATTTTTCTAAAAAATACATTTAATTATTCAAGTTTAGAGTTTTAGCCTTGAAATTAATATCATTATATTTTTTGAGTAATTGGCAGCTTCACCATCCCCATGTTTGTTTAAAGTCTTTATTTGTGCAGAAATGTCATCTTCAAAAAGGTAGATTTTGATTCATAAATTTAGTGGCTTTAACCCTGTTAAATAATAGCTACGCTAAGTAACTTTACATTGTGTCTACATATTTTGTTATTAATTTTGGTGGTTTCACCCTACTAAATGGTGGATTCACCAAAGTTTCTCTTTATGTTTGTGTTTGTAGGAAAATAGTGGCTCCACCCTATTAAATGGCATCTTTTCTATATGTTTTTACAAAACCCAAGAGCTCAAAATGTATTATTATTTACTCATTTGATTTTTAACTTAGAGACAAACAAACCCCCTTTTTTTAGGAACTAAGGTGGATAGAGAGAAGCTTAGGCATTGATTAAATCTCACACACTTTGTTTGGTGCTTAAGATCCATTTAATCACACTCTTCTTTTAGTTTTTGAGGTTTTTAAAAGTGTAGACAAGGTCAAGGGGCCAAAATTTCAATCAAACTTTGATTTATGGATATTAAAAGGAAACATTTTAGTTACATCTCTTAAGAGATTTTTCACTTTATGTTTTTTTTTACTAGCTAATTTTAAAACTTCAATAGTTAGATTTTGCTTGTTTGTGAAAAAATTAGAAACTATTGCATATATACTCTCCCCCCATCCCCTTTAGGGAACTTGGGTGACCAAAAGTACTTATTTATTGCCTTGTTTGTTTAGTATTATCATAAATAATGTTATGTATGCTCTCCTCAAGCTTCGAGTGACTTGGGTGACCCAAAAACAACCTCTAAAGTCATTCCAATTTATTTTATTACATTTAACTTGTGAATGGGAGCCCTTTTATCCCTTAAAACTTATCTATGGGTGCATTGACCTAGGGTTTCATCTTCTAGCATGGTACCAACCCCATTCCATGGTGGGGTATATAAATTGGGCACATGATACTAGGATTTTCTATGGGGATGAGTGGCTAATCTCTCTAATCATAATGAAAACTTGGGTCAGGTCTTGTTAAACATCAGACTCTACTAAGTAGTACATGGTTGGAGTAATTATGCATAGGAATAGACCCTTAAATAGTAAGTTAATGGGTATGAACCCAATTGATATCATTACACCCTTATGTTATCCACACTTGAGACCATTTAGTGCATTCATAATTTATACATTTTTAGTTAACCCCACTTACCATAGAATTTATTACCAAATGTTGAGTTCTCCTCACTATAAGTTTGTGCCACGTATCAATGCTTGAAATATAGAGGAACGTAAAAACTCTACCTACACATGTACTTTAATTTATGGATTAACACTTAATTATTAATAAGTATTGGTATATCAGTGGAAACTTTGGCAAAAGCTACACATAGCTATGTTAGTTTTAGATATAGGATGAGCCATTAGTGATACTTATATTTTCTTTGATTTACATGTGTGTTCTTAGACTAAAATTATTTATTTATATTGTCATGTCAAAAAAATTATAAAACATCACATTATTTTCACACCACTTTAGCTTAAGAGATGTTACTCTATCCATTTTGTGTCACACTTTTTTCTTGAGAGATTTATTCCAAAACCATTTATGTGTCACTTGTTTAAATGAGGCATCATTACACTATTCATTTCATCTCAAACATTCTCTTTGGATTTTTTATTCCAAAACCATTGTCATGACATTTAGTTGAAGGAGCATTGTTACACTTCTTAAATTGTTCCAAGTCTTTTATTGCTTTTGAAACCAAGTTATAAACCATTTTTATACCTCTGTTATTTCAAATGCATGGTTACATTGCCAATTTTGGTCTAGATCTTTTGCCTTAGAATATTTCAATATTTTCACATTAAATCTAAAACTTAGCCTTTTAAAATGTAAATCTTAAGCTAATCAAGTGTACACCAAATCCTTGTCTAATTTGGGATTAGGTTGTATACCTTTTGTGTTTGGATCATGTTACTTGGGTTTATTTATTATTTGATATTAAAGACCCCTCGCCTAGACCTAGTAGTCATTGTTTATATTGTGCCTTGTTTGGAGAGTCTTTTGATCCAAGTTGTTGTCACAAACTTTGTTTGAAGTTTATTGTTCTAAATTATAAGTTTCTTAGTTCTATTTCTCCAATAGTCTCTTGGAAATCAAATATTGAGTCTTAGTGAGCCAATTACAAAGATTCACCCAAGCCAACTACCTTAGTTTAGTTTGTTTTTGAGTTATTTATTTCTGAGTCGACTTATTTTTTGTTCTAATCATTATAACCACCTTTTGTAAAATTATTTTTATCCTTTGATCCTAGTTCACAATTATTCTATTTTGTCTAGACACTTTTGTCACTTATAATTGCCTTTGGGTAAATCAGTACCTTAACCATAGATGAGTTTTGATATATTTTTTACTTATACCACTAATTATAACTACCTTTAGATAGCTTTGTATCATTTGTTAGACCAATTTCAAGTTTGTTTTTGTCCTTCCTTTGTTTAATATAGTCATTTTACCCTTTTTGTTTCTTTTATAGATCCAAAAGTTGTTTATTTTTTGACCTCGATTATTTGTTACCTTTAGACCCTTTTTTTCATGAGACCTATCTATAGATCCAAACACACCTCATTACACACATAGTGTATCCATGTATAATCTAAAATATGAGAACTTTGTGACCAATGACCTAATGACATAGATTATAAGACAGATCCCTATCCATCTTATAACATTTCATATGTTAAACAAAAGCATGACCCTTTAGCACAATATTTTGTGATTATACCTACTTATCCAATCCAAAACTAGATAAAATAACATAATAGCTTATTCAAATGATGCCTAGAATTGAACAAAGCCAATAATAAGAGCACTACTATGTTATAATGCCAACACAGAGAAGTTATGATTTGTACTTATTTAAACATCAATTGTTAGAGAACAAATACAAAGTTTTTGTTAGATCTATTAAAATAGGAGCCAAGTTTTTACTAGAATTTCTACATAAAATCTTGAGTCATTTGATTAGAAATTTTAGTAACATGCCTTAGATTTAACCATTTGAACAAGCATCAAATAGTTATATTCAAGCTTTAGTCTAAATTTTGCAATAAATTCAAAATACACTTGAAAAAGTGAAAGTCCTTATAGATGAACAAATGGAATAGGTACAACAAGAATACCAAAATTATCTCAACCTAGCTCATAATATTAATGCAAGGGATATTTTTAACATGTTGCTTATTGATATAGTTCCATCAACATGGAAATAAATAGATGCTTCAAGTTATGTAATCCAAAACATAGACCCATTTAGACAAAGTATGTTGGTTGGTGACATGTATAATGTCCCTATTTTAGTAGAAGAGACTATCACTCAAATAAAATACCTCACTAAAAACATTATAAATAAAATGTAAGTGCATTCTAATCTAAACCAAAGTGGGTCTAATTTACTACCAAGTAACTCACAATAGATTTTTCCAACAAATTTCATGAGTAGGCTACAATAATATGGAACAGGTGTGCCTATTTCTCAAAAATCAAAAAGCAACCTCCACTCCTCAATCAACTACTTCTTCAAGTGTGTGCAATAGGGGGAAATGTACCAAAAACATACCAACTCACCATCATAACACATGCATAACATGATGCCACCTCAATAGGTGATGATGAATGTTCCATCAAAATAAGAATAGATCAATATACCTCATTAATCACAAACATTTCCTAACCAAAAACATGTTATTATTGGTTAAAAAGTGCCATTTGGTCAACAAAAATAAGTAACAAACCCCCAATAGTTGCCTAAAAAATAACAAGTGCCTATTAAATAGTAAGTGTCAATCTAATAATAGGTTTTTAACCAACATCAAGGTCCTTATTTACAATAAGCACTGGGTTCTAGGCAATAATTATCTTTCACCCAATGAATATCACACATGCAATAAGGATCCAACTATCAACACCTCTAACAATATGGATCTAATCAACAACGTGTTCTATATATACAATAAGGTTAAAATAGTAGGCAAAAAGTTCCCTCCCAAACCTAACAATACCAACACATCCCATAGAGCTAAATTCCATTATTGTAGTCACAATTCACTAGCTAGGGTTATGTATCCAATCTAAACTAGAATATGCTCTAATAGAAACATATTCTATATCCATAATATAATCCCAATGCACATATATGCATACCTAGTCATGTAGTCAATTCTACCAACATTCCACAATATGCCTACCTCAGTCAAGGTAATACATGTTTGACCTCAAACCCTCAATAAAAATAGGTCAATCTTTCTAACTTCCTTGCCTAAGAGTTGTAATAGATGAAGCATGAAACACAATCTACATAGAGTGTAAAACAAACAAAGAAATTCAAACTAAATGAAATATGCTCTTATCCATTCAACATGGAGTATCTGGAAATACCATTTCCACTAGTTTATGAGCCACCTAAATTTGAAAAATACAAAGGCAAAGGTTACCCTAAATAAAATTTGAAATAATTCTTTGTTTCTTGTTAGCTAGTGGCTTATAATGACATATACTTTCTTCTACTCTTTCCAAGGAGTCGAGTTGGACAAGCCTTGGAATGGATATTGAAATTACTAAAGAATTATGTAATTTAATTTGATGATATTTTAGAGAAGTATGTACAACACTTTTCATATAATTTCAAGCCTGAGATTAATATTGTGGATTTGGGACAAGATAAATGAAAGACTGGTGAAAGCTTCACTACATACTTAAAACATTGGAGAGCACTAGCAAGCTAGTTTACTGACAATCTACCATATAAGTAGTTGGTTGTGATATTTACTAAGAGCCTACACAGTGAGATATCATACCATCTCTATTTCAATGTGATCATACATTTAAATAGGTTATAGAGAAAGGAATAAAGATTAAGAAATCCCTTTTAAAAAAGGGATAATTAAGTTATCCTCTTTTAATCAAAGCCAAAATTAGCATCAAGGCCAGCATAACTAAAACCAAAACCAAGGATACAACCATAATCAAAACCTAATTCAAATATTGGCTTTACACCACCTCAAGATAACAACAATGAGATATTTAAACCCTACAATTGTAATAAGAATGTTTTTGGTAATAGGGTTACTGAATCATGTAATGTTCAGATGGTGTAAACATTGGATATTCATTTACATCCACCTACTCAGCAACCACCTCCTACATACATTTGATCTCCACAAAACCAACTACCAAAAAAGCAAAACCAATTACAACCCCCTCCTCTAAGGATAATACCACCTATTTCTGGACAATTGAATGGCCTTGGTGAGCCTATTGAATTATGTTCTAAAGATTGGTTAAAGAAAATATGGTTAGTTGGCCAATACCAAAGCCATTTCTTAAATGGATTCCTTTTCCTAATTTGTATAAGCAAAATTAATTTTTTTAGTACCATCACATTCGAGGACATTCTATAAGATGGTGTATTGAACTCGGGCATTTGATTGAGAATATGATGGAAAATAGAGACATAGAAAGAGACACCCATGATACTATGATAAATAATAATTTTGGTATCTACCATAATCTATTTCCCCAACATAATAATAATAAAAAAATCAATAGTAACACTAATAGTAGAAACAATAATGGCAGAGAACTCCACTATAAAATCAACAGTAACAACACTACCCATAATAGTAGTAGCAAAATGGTTAGAACAAAGGGAAAAATGATCAAACCAACCAAGGAGGCCATCATTCCATTGTGTATACCTATGAAAATGTTGGAGGATACATTTTAGGTGGTCATGTTTCCACTATCACCATTAACCCTAGACCAACTACCAATAGACCTAGACCTTTACCCAACCATGCCTACTAACTGAGTAATACTTATTAACCTCATTATGCTAGTGATACTTTTATGAACCATGTTGATGATTAGGATTTGTACCATCTAATAATCATCATTTTATGCCTTGTTACCTACCCATACAACTACCAAATCCAAGTTCTAAATTAATATTACATAATCACAACTTGATGAGCTAGGATCACTATCAAAAGATCGTATCTAAATACTACAAGTGATCCTAATTAGCTTTCCAATCCTATTAAAAATAAACCAATTGAAAAAATTGAGGGGAAGACCTATGATATTATGAAATAATTGAAGAAGAAACCTGCATAAATATCCATCATGTATTTTTTGTGTATATCTATCATACATAAAGACATCTTATATGAATATTTGAACCAATCCCTCATGCCATATGACATCACTCTAGACAAATTCCAAGCCATGGTAGGACACTTGGTCCCTAGCCAACATCTTACATTTGAAAAAAATGACATGTCATCCCTAGGCCCTCTGCATAATAACCCATTGTACATTGAGGTTGGTATAATGAACCATAGAGTTAAACGTGTCCTTGTAGACAATGGTTTAGGTATCAACATTATGTCTCTAAAGTTAGTCAAACATCTTGGATATATAGTAGCTGACTTGTAGCTAGATACCATCATTATCAAGGCATATGATAATGAAGAATGAGAATCTCAATGTACTATTAGCTTATCAATGGTCATTGGGAATTTGACCCATGACACTCTATGCCATGTGTTGGACCTAGAACTATCTTAAAATATATTATTGAGCCAACCATAGATCTATGAAATCAGTTCTATACCTTCTAAATTGAATTAATGTATAAAATTTCCACATTTAGGAATGGAAGTGACTATAAAAATTGATCTTCAGCCATATCAGTATTATAAATGTCTTGAGGTTGAGTATAAAATCTATAGCTATCAATTAGGAATGAATCCTATGCCAAGATTAGATGGAAAAATAGTCAAAAATGGAAAATCCATTGAATTAGGCCCAAAATTTAATTACATTAACCTAGATATCTTAGTCTCTACCTTAGCCATGGCTCCACCAGACATTTATAACCACTTATATACAACTGACAAAGATCTCAGAGAATATATTACCCATAATACATTCCATATTACCAAATTTCCTAATAATCCAAAAGCTTATGAGATACCCAAAGCCAAAATTTCTCATTTGGAGTGGGAAACCAAAAGAAAATCTCAACTAAGCAAGACCATTATCTTTAAACTAGCCTCTGGTCTAGAATAAGACCCCTTAGTAGAATATAATTCAAGGATCTACACTAACAATTTAGCCATCTATTGCCAAAGTGAAAAGTATCATATTCCTAACCAGAATTATGGAGTACCTAGTTTATGAAGGCAGAGGCTTAGGGCTACATCAACAAGGCATGATTGAACTAGTCTTAATGACTAAGAATAAGGGAACCTATGGTATTGGATTTAAACCACCTAGGGGTGACCTTGCATACCTTTCTAAGTTCCAACACAAATAAATAGTGAAGATGATGTTGGTAGTGATGCATGGTCCAATTTTATCATCTATGATAACCTTGCCACTATAAATTTGTTTAACCCCTATGCCATTTACATCATTAATTCTACTTATCAACCTTTGCATAACCCTTTACCATCTAAAATTAGTATATTGGGACCAACAAAAGTCTATAATGACATTAGATGAGTTTGAAAATGATGAGTTCATATATGAATTTTTAGGATTGAGGAGTCACATTCCTTTTACAAATAATAAGCAAGGAATTTTTTATTAGAATGGATCATGTTGCCTACTTCATAGAGTGGGTAGACTTCCCTAGAAAAAAATAAAAATAAAATCAAACATTGAGGTTTGAAAGTGAAAAACTCTTTGAGGCACTTTCTGATTAGGGAAAAAGTAAAGAGAAATGCAAGTCTATTGGTGAAAACTAGTTTTTGGTGCCATTAGATGGAGATGTTCACCCCTATTCCTATGAAGCATAGGAGACCTATATCCTAAAGCCTATTTATGCATCATAATTTAGTATTGAGGAGTATCAAGATTTTTCACATTATTCAAGAGTGCCTTGATGTATTTGTTTCATGGATGATGTCATCATTAGGAGTTTTTTATTCATATTGCTTAAGAGAATTAGATGAGCCAGTCTATCTGGAGGACTTTGCCATTACCAATCAATTTAACTCCTTGTCAATTATTTTAGATGATGGTTCTATACTTATTATGGAGGACACTTCAAAAGTGAACATTGGGACTCCCTAAGACCTGAAGTGGATTAAACTAGGCATATCCCTCACTGAGTAGGAATGTGAATTTTTATAGCACTTTTGAGGGAATTTATTGACATATTTGTATGGGCCTATTTGGACATGCTAGATTTGAAACTTACTTCAGTTGTAAACCATATTATTATACATATTGATGTTAATATTATTAAACAAAAGTTACGTAAGATGTATCCTTGTATTGTTGTGCTAGTCAAAAAGAGTTGTAAAAAATCTTAGATGCAAAATACATCAATCCAATTGATTAATCAGAGTGGATTTCAAATATTGTGCCAGTAAGTAAGAAACCAGAAGGTATCATAATCTACATTTATTTTAGATATACCAATAAAGCCTACCCAAAAGATGACTTTCCTTTGCCTAATATTGACATGATAGTTGGCTCAATAGCTGGCTATGAAATGCTCTCTCTAATGGATGGATTTTAAAATTATAATTAGATCACAATAGCATCAGAGGACCAACACAAGACCATGTTCACCACTCTATGGGGAAATTTTTTTTATTCGGTGATGTTGTTTAGACTTAAGAATGCCAAGGACACTTACCAAAGAGCCATGACAGTGATTTTCCATGACATGATGTATGCCATCATTGAGGACTATGTTGACAACATCTTGGGTAAGTCAAAAACTCATGTTAATCATCTAGCCATACTACAAATAATATTTGAAAGACTTCATGTGTAAAACATTAGGATTTTTTTGAATAAATATTTATTTATAATTGCTTCTGGTAAACCATTATGCTTCATTATCTCTCATAAGGTTATTGAAGTTGATTTATCCAAATTTTATACAATTATAGAAATGCCACCTTCATCTATCTTGAAGTAACTTCATAGTTTATAAGGAAAAATTTAATCTATCAGATGCTTCATCTCATTATTAACTAATAAATTCCATTCATTTATGCACTTGTTGAAGAAGATGTTACATTCTCCTAAAATGAAGAGTGTCAAAAATCATTCAATCAACTTAAGGAATATCTTTCCAACCCACCTGTTTTGCTGCCACCAATGCCAAACAAGCCATTACTTCTTTACTTATTAGTAAATGAGAATGCCCTGGGTGTACTTTTCGCACAACATGATGAATAGATAAATTATCATGTCATGTATTAACTAAGCCAAACATTGGTTACATATGAAAACAACTACACACCAACTAAAAAATCTTATTTAGTAATGGTGTTTGTAGCCCTAAGTTGTGTCACTATATGTTGAACAACAAGACCATTTTTATTACCAAAGTAGATCCACTCAAGTATCTACTTTCTAAATTAGCTCTACAGGGCTGTGTGACAAAATGGATCATGTTATTGAGTAATTTTGAAATTGAATATGCCAACCAAAAGGAAATTAAGGGGTAAAAACTCACAGATAAAATTTTAAAAACTCTTATTCAAGATACTCAACCTCTTTCATTTGTATTTCTAGATGAGGCCATTGTGACTGATGAAGAAGTAGATGCACCTTCTAAGTCTAAAAGTGGAAGATGAACTTTAATGGATCACTCAAAACATATCGATCATGTGCCAGAATATGTTTTGTTATGCAATAAAGGTATCTCATTCCCAAGTCCTTTTGTATTAGATTTCCATGTATCAATAACATGGTCAATTATGAAGCACTCATTACAGGGCTTCATCAATAAGTACAGTGGAACATTCAACATTTATGGGTGTATGGTGATTCTTAGTTAATCATAAATCAAGTTAAAAACCATTACCATACAAAAGATGAGAAGTTGGTGCCCTATAAAGATATTATGGACACTCTCAAGCAATAGATTGCCAACATCTAATTTGAAAGACTACCTCAGTCGAGTAATCAAATAACTAATGCCATGGCCATTATCAGTTCCATGATCTAAATCATAGACAAAGCAAGGGATTATCAATTTATTTTTGAACATATCTTAGTGATAGCACATAAACAATCAGTCACCGAGATGGTTTGTGACATTGTTGGTCTCATATCTCCCTGGTACTTAGACATATATGCCTATCTTCAAGATAAAATTATGCATCCTAGTTTATCACAATAAAAAAAATAAGCCTTCACCCATAAAACCTCTTGTTATACCCTACTTGGACCAACCTTATAAATAGAATCTATGATGTAACTTTTATTTTTTATTTACCTTTGGTAGAATTTGAACTAGCATTGAGGTAAATCCATGAATGGGTGTGTGGAGCCCACACCAATAAGGTAATATTAGCCAAAACATTTATGTGTATTGGTTATTACTGGTTAATGATGTAATTAGACACAACTACATATGTGAAGAGGTGTGTCAAGTGTCAAAATCATGCCAATATAATATATGTTTTAGCCAAGATAATCAAACCATTGATAACACCATGGACGTTCTCAACATGGGGACTCAACCTTGTCGAGAAGATCAATCCCACATATTTAGATGGTCATAAACATGTCTTGACTACTATCAATTATTTTACTAAGTGGTTGGAAGCCATCCCCCTCACGTACATAATTGGTAAGTAGATCTCCAAGTTAATATTCAACCATCTCATCTATCATTATGGCATCCCCTTTGAAATTATATTTGATAATGATGGATCATATAATAAAAAATATGTGAAAGCACTTTATTCTCAATACCACATCAAACAACATTTATCTACTACTTACTATCCAAAAGGAAATGACCAAGATGAGGCATCTGATAAAATCTTTATTAACATTCTAAAGAAGATTATCAATGATGTTAGTTATAATTGGCATATGCAACTATGTAACACACTTTGGGCGTAACATACCACAATTTATACTCCAACAAGAGCTACACCTTATTAACTTTTTTATGAAACTGAATCCATTGTTCTTATCGAGGTTGATTTTCCTTATCTCCAAATTTCATTATAACACATAATCAACTATGAAGACTACAAGGTAACTCACTTACAAAAGATATATCTACTTGATGGAAATTTTTTGGTTGCCCTGAATAATCTTTAAGCTTATTAGAATAGAATAAAAGGCCAATACAATAGGCACATCAAGAATCATGAATTTGAGCTTGTTGACCTGGTGTTAAAATAAAATTAGAAAAATGTAAATGTTGAAACAAAGAAAAAGGAAATTTATAACCAAATTTGTTAGGGCCCTATGTGGTTGTTGCCAAATACAATTTTTGAGCATACAGGCTTACCACACTAGGGGAAGATGAATTTGACAAAACAATAAACATAATGCACTTTAAACATTTTTACTCTTGAGGGACTTGGATTATTGTCTATAAGGATCATCTAAGTTATGCCACATTATACCTATCCTTTATACTATAAACCTTACCATTATACCATGCCATTAACCATTCTCCAGCTAATTCTATTTACCTAACCCCACCTATCATGTTTGGCCTTGGTTCTAATTCATTTATACTTCAGGTATATTTAGTGGTTGATGATAGATTTAGTTCTAATATTTTTTTTAGAATCAAAGATTTGAATTTTATTATATGAAATTAGTATGATAGTGGTCCTATCAATTTCATACTTCATTTATTATTGCATTCCCACCTCATGCTACTAATTATAACCACCTATGGTCAAATTAGTACCACTAACCCTTTGTCATTATTTCTTAATTATAAGCACCTAGGGAAAATTAAGAATAAAACCTTTACCATGCATTGCCATATCACCTTGCCATTATTGTTACCATTTGCTTTGCCATTTGTCTTTACCTAAACATGTTGGTACTTATACACCTTTTGTGTAGGTGGAACTAACCTAAACTTGATGGTACTTAGTTAGACACCTTTGTGTAGGTGGAACTATAGTGACTTAAGGTATTGTGGGACTATGTAGGAAAAGCTTGATTCACATTGAGGTCAGGTCAATCACCCCTTTTCCATGCTCTCATAATTCTAAAAGCACTTTAAGTTTGAACACTCTTGACATTTTATGAGTAATTTAAGCCATGATTTTGTCATTTTGTGAGTTGGACCATTCTGTATCTCATAATTCTTGATCAAATTGAGATGACTATAAAATTCCAAAAAATGGCAACAACTTAAAAACCCTTAAACATTTGTAACAATCTATAAAATCCTAAAAGTCACAAAATCATGAAAATTGGCTTAGAATTTCTATGTGAGATATAAATCCAAAAAAAATTAAGATGGGCCATGTTATTTTGTTTAGTTCCATTTCTATACCACTTTGGTCTTTTTCCTCCCATTTCTCAGAGAATTACTTCAGCCTGAGGTCCACACAGATTATGTAGGTAGCACTTGGATACATGGGTTATCTCAAGTTAGCTCGACTGCACCTTCTTTTCTTTTTTGACCACTTCTTTGCCTTAAATATTTTGGGATACTTAACTATTTCATGAGTAACCACTTATCATTCAGTTTCCCCATCTTTATTGGCCTTAGTCATATGCTCTCACCATTTTGTGAGCTATGTGCATTATGTAATTAAATGTGATACACTAATGACCACTTGTCTTTTCTTACTCTCTCACTATTTTGTGATTACTTTTGGTTTAAATGCTCTTTCCATTTTGTGAGAAACTTCATCTTACGCTCTCTTCATATTACAAGATCATTTTTATTCCAAACATTAGATGTAGTAAACATTATGAATTATTAATTTAGTTCATTTATGGATACTCATCTCTTAACTTTTAGTGTGGTTTTATCCTAACCCATACTCTCATGCTTGTGCAATTTATTTATGTTGATGTTTTTATAATTATGAAATGTCATCCCTTCTTTTCTCATGCACTTGCCATTTTCTGAGATCATTCCTATTTTTCTCTAGAAGTAAATCATGTTTTCTTATCATTCATTTTATTCTATCCTATATCTTGGGAGAACTACATTTGGCCTAAATTTCATGTTGGATCTTGTGTCCACGGAGCTATGTAGGCAACGTCCACTTTCCTAGTGCATCTAGAGTTAGCTCGATTACCCTTTCCTTTTCTTCCATTCCCCCTATTTTTTTGTTTTGTTTCATTTTCTCTTCTAGCCTAAGATCAATTTTCCTTTTGTCATATTATTTGTGTTGTTATCTCCTATAACCAAGGGGTAATGTTTGGTGTCTTTAGTTTGTATCATTGTTATCAATAGCCTAGGGGAAAGCTTGTGTCTTTTTTTCATGTTTTTTTTACCTGTGTTATTGCTACATAGCTTAGGGGTCACCCTATCACCAAGAGTAACACCTCTATTACATATACATGAGCAATTTTTTTCTATTTTCACCAACATTATGATTAGACATTATTTATGTATTATTGTTTATTTATATTTGTTTATTTGTTTCTGTGTTTAGAGTAGTTTATTTATTGCACTTTTCTTTGCTTTGGATTATTTATTTATTTTGATTGTTTTGTTAACCTTGTTTGTTGTATTATTTGTTTGTTTTGTTTGATCATTTGTTTATTTTATTTGTATTTGTCTGTTCTTTTTGTTTTGTCTTATTTTTATTATTTGTTTGTGTCATGTGTGCTTTTTTATTTATTTTTGTTTATCATCATTAATGTCATGTTTATTTTTTTTAGTTTTGTTTATTAGTGTTTTATTATTTTGTCTATTAGTGTTTTGTTATTTTTTTTATTAGTGTTTTGTTTGTTAGTGTTTTTGTTGTTTGTTGTTTGTCATTTGTTGTTTATTTCATTTGTTTTGGTTTATTAGTGTTTTGTTGTTTGTTTGTTTGTATAGTTTGTTTATTTTATTAGGTTTTTTTTATCAAATTTATTTGTTTACTTGTATAATTTGTTTATATTTTGGTGTTTATGTTGTTTGTTTGCATTTTGTTTGTCTTTTATTTGTTTGTTTATTTTTATTTGTTCATTTGTTTTGTTTCTTTTCATCTTTTTATCTTTTTGTTTATTTTGTTATTATGTTTTTTGTTTTTATTTTTTCCTTTTCGTTCCTCGATTGACATAAGATTATTCCATTTTGTTTACACTTAAGTCTTGATTATCCATATCATGTACTTAGGTTGTGAATTTTTGTGTTTAGTCTTACACTTGGTTTATTTGTTATATTTACACTTGGGTTTTGATTATTCATAAGTTGTTTATATTTTCATTTATATATTTCCATTTTAGTTGTTTATAAGTATCATGCATAATATCACAAGCTAAATTAAAAATGTGCACACCAAGTTTGTTATAGCAATATAATGGCATTACTTCTCTGATATATCAAAAACTATCCAAATACTCAAACACATTCTTGAAACCATAAGTAATAAACAAGAGAAAAAAATTATTTATTATGTATTTATACAAATGATCATCTTTGAATAAGCATGCATGTGAGTCATACAACATAACTAGATGATAACCAATAAAACATCTCATAAACATGGCATAATCAATACATGAATAGAACATATATAAGCATAAACATCAACAAATGTTAAATACATATAATTTTAATCAATGTTAAACATGAGATAAATAAGATAATAAGGATGGAATTGTATATATATTGTAAGAATATCATATACATGTACATTAACTTCATAGGACCCAAAAATAAATACCAATGTATTTTACATGTCATATACATAGAGGATATATACATATCACAATGGTGTCTCAAAAATACATAAGTATGCCAATACAATGAGTATAATGCCATAGGCCAAAATAATTCCAAAATTCTAAGGTCTCTGTACTCAATTTTAGATATGTGTGTCCATGGGACCTGTAACTAGAGGAAGCCTTGATGGTCCTAATAGTGGTAGTCATGACTAATGCATAGACTAGACTGAGGCACATGTAACATGAGTCTTGGTTTGAGATTGAATAGATCTACTCATCATCCTCCATACATTCCATATCTCAAAAGTAAAATTTTTTTTATCCTTAGGCATGGTAGACTCATAGGTTCACCTCTAATAAGATGATTCATCCTTTGACTAAAGGCACTTCATAACCATCTATGATAACCCTACATGTGTAATAACTCCCCAAGTTACATCTCACTCCTACCTTAGCCTATCCATAGTGTCCAATTATTGATATTACTCACTAATGGTTTGATCTCTCTTTCATGAGTTGTCCCTATACATGTACCATCTTACCTATCTCATCCTTTAATTGAGTTATCTTTATCTACAGTTGAGTCTTATCATCATCTCTCATATCTAAGGTGCTTTGTAAATTAGATAAATGATGTTGTAACCCTTCAATCTCTCATACTCAAGTAATGATCTATTTCTCAATCATGTTAGTGTCCCTAGCTATGGTAGGCATACTAAAAGGCCTTGCCTATCTTAGATCCACCTATGTACTCGAATGCATGCCTAACCTAAGCCAACCTATGCAAATTCAACTAATACTAAATTAGAATCAATTATCATCATATCTAGACCCCCATCTCCATCCCTATAATCTCCATCTCCATCTCCTCCACTATCTCCTCCATCAAAACCATCATCATCATCATCATCATCATCATCATCATCATCGTCGTCGTCATCCCTAGTCTCACTACCACTCTCTTAGAAGGTGTTTCCCCTACTACTTGAGGTCTTAGCATCCATTTCCTTGATGTATATGAGAACCTAACCCCATTTTGGTACCAAAACTATCAACCTTAAAGGGTAAAATTATACCCACCAGTGTATGTAATCTAGAGTGACACTTGCATCCATGGCTCCTCTTGTATAGGCCTAGGAAACATGTGGTATGCTAATGTAACTCAATGTGGCTGCATTCCTTGGAATCATGGGATTATCCTAGTTAATCTCTTCCATAAAATGAGTAAATTATCTTGGCCCTTAGGAACACCTTGTGTAAAGTCAAACTGCCTGAGTACCTAACTAGGGTGGTAATCCTCTATGATGTGAGACTTCTCCTAGTAATAAAGCATCTAGTGGTCATGAATCACATGTACCATCCATCCCTATACCACTATAGTTAATAGGTGATGTAAGACCTCAAAATAAATAACTATGGTGTCAAATCATCAAAAATTTGATGATATAAAGGGATGTATCACCTTGTTCCCATGCTTGTTAGCTCCTATCTAAGCCCAACCATATGTTATTAGATCCTCATGATCCCTAAGTATATGCATCCTAACTAGTTGCTTGATAGAGATATTATCCAAGCCCCAAACTATAAGGAACATGAAAGGCATGATGTTATGTCTACTCTGGTATGCTATCATGTGTAGGTCTATCTACAACTATGACAAAATAGTTGGTCCCTAGGAAAAATGTGTCAAATCCTATATCATGCTCTTAATGATTCCACCCAAACCCATATGTAAATACTATCTACTCTTACTAGGTAATATGATTAAATTGATAATGGCCATGATAATAACTACCTCCTAATCAATTAGAGCTAGTGGGGAAGGATCCCCAACAAGTAGATCATCTAGCATAATGTCTGTATAGGTATAAATAATGTTTATATTCACCTTCCCTTGAAACATGTGGATACCTTGATAGATACATAAGTCATAAAGAAACACATGTTTTTGTGTTGGTGGTGTCTAAAATAATCATCATCCATGCATCAGTAGCTTAAGGATATGCTAGGTATCTTCAAGTGTGATGGTAACCTCCCAAGTCAATAATTAAAAGGTGGATGTCTCACTACGTTAGTGTTAAAATGAAGCACTCAAATAAATGTGATTAGCCTGGATAACTAGAATCTATGCCACATCATGAATATCTAGCATCTGAAGAAATCCAAACATATCCTCAATCTAAATCTATGGGATCCTCAGATAGTGTGAATGTCTCTCATGATAGGTAAGAATAGCCAATCACTCTTATAATCAAAAATGTTAGCATCAACCTAACTATGGAAAACTACTTGAACCTAAGCCTAGTCTAATCATCCTAATTAACCCTCTTTAATCTGTAATCATAATCAAACAAGTGTCATAATAGCAAAAATCATACTTACAATTAGATCAAAACCTTAATATAATGATTTACTAAAATCAAATTTTAAAATGATTACAAAATTAAATTTATCTTTTAATTATCCAAAATAGACAAAAGTTTAAGAGTGTATAAATAAAAGAGACAAAAATTGATAGAAAATACCGAACATGATTTGGTAACAGAGTTTAGCTATAAAGCCTACATCTTTGGATCCAATTTAATGGGGGATCACTCTTTATTAATTATATAAAAATTACTTTATAAGTCTTCAAAAAAAATCTTACAGGCTTTAATTCTATCCTAGATAAATCCTTAAAGTAATATTATTTGGTTCAAGACTTTAGTATAATCTTTCCACACTCTTATATGCCTTGAAATACAATCTCCATATCCAAAACTTGGCTTCAAATACAAACTTGTTCACTTTATATAATGCTCAAGCTCTGTGGTGCAATGTCAAGCCCTTATCCTTTTATGGATATGTGGTGGCAAGTAATTGACATTGGCATAGATTTCATGGATATGTGGTGGCATGGGTTATTCACACAGGTGTTTAGGATATTATGTGGTTGACACATGAATGGAACATGGTAATGTGGATGTCATATGGAAAGCTAGAGGGGCTTTGGCATGAAATTTAATTAATTGCATAATATACAAAATTAGACCATAGTGAATGGTGGTAAGCCACGTGGTGGCTTGAGGACCCATCACATGGTCTAATCTCCTCTCGCCACTTGTTGTTCACTTGTTGATTATTGAGAACTCGCCATTTGTTGATGTCTAAACACCATTTTTTTACTTTCCCATTTTGATCTTCTATGAATCATAACTCATGCATACAGATTCCATTTTGTGACCCATGAAATGCACCAAAAATCTCTTGATTAGCCCTTCACCATGACAATGATCATCTTATGATTTGATGACTTTTATTTTAGAATGAAATATAGATCTTCCTAGATCAATCTTCCCCATGAAGAGATTTTGGACCTCCAAAAGTTGATTAATTGGTAAAGAGGTGAGGGTATTTCTACCTCACACTTATACCATCCATCTATTTGGCCTTGTTTGGGTGCATCCCTTTGAGACCAATGTGAATATATTCAACATCTCCCCTTTGTGAAGTCTGAACCTTTCTATCAAGTATTGTCTCTTCCTAAAATTTTGTTAGATAATCAAGATCAAATCATTAATAGAAAGAATGAATACACTCTCATCATGATCTATAATAATCAGCGGCTCATAAAATTTTAGATTTTCCACATTCACAACTGAATAAATTTGCATATAAGATGGAAAATATAACTAAAAATCATTTTTACCAATATTTTTCCATAATCCAGAAAGGACCATACTAGATTGGTTTCAACTTTTTACCTTCACCTACCAACCTTTCCTTATTGATGTGAAGTCATACCAAATCATCTATAGCAAACTGGTGATCAACATGATGTTTGCCATGTCTTGCTTTGTACTTTGCTTGAATTTGCTCCTATTGATATTAGATAGTTTGATGTACCTATTGTATTTTTTCAATGAACTTCTTGGATTTAATAGCATCATTATGTTCATCAGCAGCTAAATCCAATCCATAACAAACATCTAGAGGATATTTAGGCAAATATCCATACCAAACTTCAAAAGGAGATTTCATAGTAGAAGAATGAATTACATAATTGTAACCATGTTTTATATAGCATAAGTTTTCATCCCATAACTTGGGATATTTACCACAATAACCCCTAAGCAAATGTACCATTGTGTGGTTCACAACCTTTATCTGACCATCAATTTGTGGATGAAATTTAGTGCTCTTATTCAACTTAGTGTCCATTAATTTTGATAGTGTTGACCAAAATTCCCTAAGAAATCAAGAATCTCAATTAGAAATAATAGAAGTGGGCAAACCAAAATGAACCCATACATTCTAAAAGAATAAGTGTGTCATACCTTCCCCTGTAGTCTGTTTAGTGTAAGCAATGCAAGGAATCAAAACACACATCTTGATAAATCTATCCACTACCACATATAAGTAATCATTTTCCTCCATGACATAGGTAAATCCCCTATAAAATACATGGAAATACTTTCCTAGGGATGAGTAGGAACAAGTAAGGGAGTGTAAAGTCCTAGTTTCTTATTACTAGGTTTGCTTCTGGCACAAAGAGCACACCCCTTGATATATTTGGCACCATTTTCCTACATACGAGGCCAGTAAAAATACATTTTTAAATGTGCAATCATTTTACCAAATCTAAAATGACCAAAAATAAGAAAAGTATGTGCTTCCCTAATCATGTACACCCTTTCATTTTAAGGAATGTAAAGTTTATCCAAATGATACAAAAGTCCATTATGCACATGATAGTCTGATTCTTCTACCTATTTTCCAATCATTCAATCTTTGTACACATTCTTAAAGTCAGCATCATCAATATACTATTATTTATAACTTTCATGAGTCAAATAACTATGCTATAAAAGAATAGATGCAACTACCATAAGAGGCCTATAAAGCATGCCAGAAACTTAATTCTAAATACCTTTCTTATATTTGATCACAAGATGAAATTGATGCAGGAAACCCATCCAATGAAAATGCCTAAACTATTGTATCTTGTCTTATGACTGAAGATACTAGAGAGGCTGATGATCTATATGTATCACTATCTCCTTGCCCATCAAGTAATGTTTCCATTTTTTAACACTGTGAACTAATGCATACAATTATTTATCATAATTTGGATAGTTTCTTATCGCACCTATGAAGGTCTCAGAATGATATCATATTGGCTTCTTTCCCTACATCAGAATATCTCCCATAGAATAACCACTTGCATCTGTCTTGATCTCAAATGGTTGCTACAAATCAGGAAGTGCCACAATAGGAGCAGAACTAATCTTTGTCTTTAAAATGTTGAAGGCTTTTTGCTACTTGCCTCCCCACTAAAAGACCTATTTTGTACTAGAAAAATAATGCAAGGGTGATGCAATAAGTGAGAAATTAGCAATGAATTTCCTCCAATATTATAGTCCACTAATAAAACTTCTAACTTCATTTACATTATTGGGTTTAGGCCATTTAACTATAACCTCCACTTTTGTAGGATCATTTTTCAATTCACTATGTCCTACAATATAACCCAAGTAAACCAAAGAGGTCTTACCAAATTCACATTTAGACAATTTTAAATAAATTTTCTCCCTTATTAATTCATCCATGACTTTCCTAATATGAATTACATGATCTTCCCAAAATTTACTAAAGATCAAAATATCATCTAAGTAGACTATAAAAAAATCATTAAGGAATGACCTAAAAACATCATTCATCAAATGCATGAATGTAGCTAGTGCATTGCATAACCCAAAAAGGCATGACAAGTCATTCAAAAAATCCTTAATTTATCTTAAAAATAGTTTTCCAAATATCACCATCATTAATTCTAACTTGACGATAACCACTTTTCAAGTCTAACTTAGTGAAATAGATAGCATTTCTTAACTGATCAAGCATATCATCAATACAAGAAAGAGGGTAATGATTCTTAATAGTAATTTTGTTCAAAACACAAAATCAACACACATTCACCATGTTCCATCTTTCTTTGGCACCAGCATGATAGGTGAACCAACAAGATATGTACTAGGAAAAATAACACCCTTTTCCAAAAGTTCCATTACCTGCTTCTTGATTTCCTTATTTTCCACCATTGATAACTTGTACATGCCAATGTTAGGAAGAGGAGAATCCTATAATAATTGAATTTCATGTTGAACTCCCCTTTTAGGGGGTAACCCTTTGGGATCTTGAAACACATCATCATAACTAGAAATGATTTCAACCAATTATTTCTTATGTTTAAGATCATAATTTTCCATAGCCTGAGAATATTCTTTTTCCTTAGACTTAATCAACATGAGACAAAAATTCTTGCTTGAATTGACTAGTATTTTCATTTGCCTTACTGCAACAAAGGAAAGAATCATCTTAACATGATGTGCTTTGACTATATATTTAATGCCATCCTTAACAATCAAGTACTTATTTTCCTCCCTATAGAAGATTGTTTTTCTATCATAAAGATAAGGACTTCCTAAAACAATCCTGCATATGTCTAAAGGGACTACATCTAGATCAACTTCATCCATGAATTTGGATGCGATGATAAATTTCAATCTACAAGTTTTGGTTACTTGTAGTTTTGCATCATCACACACCCAACCAAGTGGATAGGGTTTCAGATAGGGAGTTGTTTGTAGGCCTAACTTTTTAACAATCTCTTCAGAAATAAAATTTGTCTGTGATCCACTATCAAATAGAGTGCCAATTTTAGTATGTTTTGAAACAAATCTAATGTGGAACAACTCATTTATTTTCTTATCATCATGAATATATTTTTATTTTGAAGAGGAAACAACATTAGATGACTTAGTGTTAGAAATAGAAAGAGAACAACAATTCTGTATACTCATAACTATGATCTTAGTTTCATCCTCAGAGTCTGAACCCAGATCCTAAACTATAGTATTAGCTTTCTTATATTTCTTCTTAAACATGTTAAAAGGACTTAACTCAGGATGTAATTTCCAACAATTAGACTCATCATGATTTTTATTACAATGATTACAAAATGGCTTACCCTCTTCTTTATGAATAGTAACTGTGGATTTTTGTTTACCCTTTCCAAAATTTTACCCTTTAGAATGCTTAAATTTAGATTGATTACTTTTAAATTTAGGAAAATATTATTTTGTCTATTTTCCTCTAACCTCTAAACTAATGGCTTTAACACATGCTTCATCTAAACTAGTGGGATTGAGAACCAAAATCATGTGTTTCAAGTAACTATGCAACCCACCTACATACTTAAGTAGTATTTCATGTGTATAAAGAGAAATATTCAAAAGTAAATCCTTTTTCCTAAATTATTGTATATAATCTTAAACACTTTGGCCTTTATTTTGTCTAAAATATTTCCAATCCATCATGGCTTATTACATATAACATAAAGGATAAAATTGCTTTTAGAGTGCATCAACAAATTCACTCCAAGTGGAAATTGAGTTACTTGTGTTAATCTCATTTTTATTTAACTTACTCTCCCACCATATGAGAGTTGTGCCTCCCATTCGAAGAGTATCCAAGTGAATTTTAGCCTCATCATTTTCAATCTTATAGACCTTGCAATATACTTCAATTTGCTTTATCCATTTATCTAGTTTATCTAAATTAATCTCACTGTTAAACATTGACAATTCAAACTTAATATCTAGCTTTAGTGAAAGAAGAGATTCAACAACTTTTTTATCTTTACCATCACTGAAGAGGAGGAAGGTTTCTGAAAAAATTTACAACCTCCATCATTCTCCATCTTAATTCATCATTCACAATAAAGTTCCTTGACTATGTCCTTCATTTCTAAAAAGGATTTTTAGAAAGCTCATTCAGACTCAAAGTCATCTCCCATTTATGCAGTACATCTTAATATAATCTATAGATCATATTCTGATAATTCTCCTTCATCCCACCTAGATCTTCACCTTGTCAACATACACTAGCAATCCACATAGTTAAATACAAATTCTGCTTTGATACCAAAAATTTGATCCATACTCATAATCAAACAAGTGTCATAATAGTAGAATTCACACTTGAAATTGGATCAAAACCTTAATATAATGATTTACTAAAATAGACTTTTAAAATGATTATGAAATTAAATTTGGATTTTAATTATCCAAAATAGACAAAATTTTAAGAGTATATCAATAAAAAAGATAAAAATTGATAGAAAATACCGAACACGATTTGATAACAAAGTTTAGCTATAAAGCTTACGTCTATGAATCCACTCTAATGGGGATCACTCTTTATTAATGGGAGAAAAATCTCTTAAAAATATTAATAAGTCTTCAAAAATCATCTTACGGGCTTTAATTCTTAGAGAAATCCTCGAAGAAATATTATTTTATTTGAGACCTTAGTATAATCTCTCCACACTATTATATGCCTTGGAAGAAAATCTCCACATCCAAAACTTGGCTTCAAATACAAACATGTTCACTTTATATAATTCTCAGGCTCCATGGTGCAATGGTCAAGCCCTTATCCTTTTATTCTGTGGTGCATGGTTTGAAACCCATCTTTACCTTTTTCAGTGGACACACTTATCTTTAATCCCATATTGGGCAAGTGTGAGTTTAGTGATATATATATATATATATATATATATATATATATATATATATATATATATATATATATATATATATATGCCATGAAGTTAGAGGGTTAATGTGCCAAGTCATTGGCATTGGCATAGATTTTATGGATATGTGGTGGCATGGGTTATTCACATGGGTGTTTAGGATATTATGTTGTTAGAATGTGAATGGAACATGGTAATGTGGATTTCACGTGGAAATTTGGAAAGTCTTGGATTTTTGAGGGGCTTTGACATGAAATTTAATTAATTACATAATATACAAAATTGGAACATAGTGAATGGTAGTAAGCCATGTGGTGGCTTGAGGACCCACCACATGGTATAATCTCCTCTCGCCATTTGTCAATCACTCATCGATTGTTGAGTACTCACCACTTGTTGATGTCCAAACACCATTTTTTTTACTTTCCCATTTTGATCTTCCACGCATCATAACTCATGCATACAAACTCAATTTTGTGATCCATGAAATGCACCGAAAAGCTCTTGATGAGCCCTTTACCATGAAAATGACCATCCTATAATTTGATGACTTCTATTTTGGAGAAAAATATAGATCCTCTTGGATCACTCTTATAGAGGTTGGACCCCTTTAAGGACCTCAAAATTAATTATTTTTGGCTCTTAGAGCAAAGCCATTGATTTCTCTAGGTTAAAGCCATTGTGTAGGTGATTTTACATGTTTCTAGGAAAAAATATTGTTTTCATATTCATGAAAATGGTGACTTCACCTAAAAATAGGCTAAATCACCATTATCATAATTTCCACCCTTCTTAGCATTTTTGCCATTTATAGGAATGGTGACTTCGATTGAAGTTAATATTTTCCTTGGTGAAATTATCATTTTCCCTACCACATAAACAATGACTTTGCCAATTTACATCCTACCAAATGTAATAAATGTTAATTAATGTCAATCAATAATAAATTTGAGTTACTTACCAATGCCCCATCATGTGGTGAATGCATGTTCACCCTCACTCACTTTGATACTTGTTGTTGAGCTCCTCTATGGGCCATTTTATCTCAGCACTATGTATAAAAACCTAGAGCTTAAATTCTCAAAAAGATAGGGTGAAAATGAATTTTTTTCCACCCTAGAGGTGAATATATATCCTAAAATTTTAATATTTTACCTCACCTAAGGCCTATAGTCCATTTTATGTGATCTACGAAGTGTATTTTTCTCATTTTTGGTCCATTTTTGAATGTCATTTGATCTTAAATGCCTTATTTTTTAGACGTATTACAACTAAGCCATCTTTTTGAGCCTTCACTAAGACCCATTTAACAACATTATTTATCAACCTACATCTAGTGTTTGTTCAAATGTGTATCTTTGAACTCACATTTAGGCTAGAAATGTGTTATTCTTTGTCATCTCATCATAAATCCATTTTATGGATTTTTCACATAAACTACCCTTTCAAATTTGCCTCAGTGTGATAAATTATTTTGTGATCGATAAATGATATATTCTTCCCTTCTAGGGAAAACATGTTTTCAATCACTCAATTTGGAATGTATGAATGACTATAACCACCTTTGTACAAATCATTCTATTTTCAACCAATTTAATGATTATAAACACCTATGGGAAAATCATTATTTTTTACATCCTGTGCTAATGATTATAACTACCTTTGGTAAAATCATTATTTTTGCCCACTCCACCCACCCTTTTGGAGAAAATGTCTATGTTATTGATTATACCTACCTTTGGGCAAATCAATGACCTAGTTTTCATTCTTGATTATAATCACCTTTAGGTAATTCAATGTTTCACATTTCATTACTGATTATAACCACCTTTGGACAAATTAGTTTCTATCCTATTACCTTATCAGGGCAACTATCTAGGCCACTACTTATAGTCACCTTTGGGAAAACTAGTGTCACACTTTTTGTTACTAATTATAACCACCTTTGGGAAAATTAGTGACTTCATACCCATTACTATTTATAATTTCCTTTGGGAAATCAATAATTCCACCCCCATTACTGTTATATTGTGTCATTTCTTCATTTTGAAGGATTATTTGATGATTCTATTTTTCCACCCACTTCCTCGAGGGAACGCCAAGGGATTATCAACCACCCTTTGGGGCGTGAACCATTCATCTTAATGAATTTTACATTCTTTGAAAATATTTTACTATGCTTATGTATTGTAACTCCTTAAATAAGGGCAAACTATAGACACTTAGTTTTGACCACTTTTGTGCCTAAACTAGGGTTTAGCTTGAATTCTATCGAACAACACATTTGAAGCCTATAAATCACCTGAATTGTTTAAATTCATTTGTGTAAGGATATAATTACATAGAAACATGATGAAACTAGCTTATTTGGCATATTATCCTATATGAATCAATAACCTAGTTTAGTTTTAACCCTAGTCAAATTACAACCTAGTAATTTGACACTTTCGACCTGTCAAGCTATTAATTCATAACATTTAAAAGAATTTAAAAATCCAAAATGCACTAATAAAGATTAATTACATTGAAAATATAAATTAACTTGCCTTAAAAAAATTCTAAATCAAATTACTGGATTTTTTTTACCAAAAAATCAATTTTTAGCCAAATATGAAGTCAAAGGTCAAAGGAGGTAATATAGTGATTTATTATTTCTTAAATATTATAAAATTATGAGTCATAACCTCAAAAATATCTAAATTGAGTTGTCATGCCTCACAAATATATGAAACTAAGGTTTCAAGATTTCATGAGTGCTGTGATCCAACCCAGAGTTAGCTTGATTTAATTTAGGTTAATTTAAACTCAGTCAAGGTTAGAATTTAACCTAACCTCTCTATAGTTAGAGTTAGTTCTTAGAGCTATAAATACAAGTTCCCACACCATACACCAACAAGTTTTTGTGTGTAAGGTTATTCTTCTATAATACCTTCTTGAAACCTTTGAGAGTAGTGTTATAATTCCCAATTAATGCCAAGCTTCACACCAAACCACAAGTGACTATTGGAAAGATGCTACCACCATGTAAGAACATTTATAGAAGACTCTAATCATCATAGGCTGAGCATGAACATCCTTATGCCAATAAATAAGCATGATATTTGACAAAGGAGGTAAGATATTTGTATTTTTTAATCTTTATTTTATGATCTTGATTATTATGTTATGCTCTCCCTAGTTCTTTGGCAAGAGTGTTTATCCCTAGTGTAATGTTATTATTTATTTTTGTCATTTAGACTAACAAGGTACTAATCTAAGTTTTGTTTACTCTTAAAACACCTAAGATACACCATTTACACTTATCAGACACTTCATTTTGTAATAGTACATTATGCAATGGTTATTTGGATGATCTATAAGTGTATAATAAATCTCCATAATTATCAATGATAGGTTTTTTGATATTCTTGAGACAAAAATACAATGATGTGAGTATGTATTTATTTCCATGTTCAAAAAATGGTAGGATGAAGTGGCCAAAACTCCCAGTCTTGTGTCCATGTGTGAGCATACCAATCAAAGTAACTAGGAGGTTCATAGCATTACTTATTGACTTTGAATTTTTTCCAATCTTTGGTATGGAATTTTTCATTTTATCCATTTTATCATGTAAACTTCTCAAGAATCTTTGAGGTTGTTCCTCTGATTGTAATCTATGGGAGTAGTAATGTGAATGACAACTTTGAATGTATTCATTATGTTATGTTTTTTCCTCTTCAAGTTTTAGGAGTTCTTTTTGGCATGTGGTGGATCTAAATTTATTTTACAAGTCTGTACACTCATCACATTTGGAAAATAATTTGTTAATGGTAATCAAAACATGTTAAAATCTTTCGGTCATTATCTTGATGAAACTTGGCTATAACATTGGTAGAATTTTCAATAATTCAAGTTACTCGTTATACTTCTTCCACATTAAATTATGTGTATATAATGTAAGAAGAAGCCTTTGAGTAAATTTAATTCCATAATGTCTTACACAATGAGTTAAATTCAAAGAAATATCAGAATTTATCTCAACCATTCTTGATATGTAAGAAACTATTATGGTTGTATTTGACCTTTATTTCTCTTTCCTAGCGTTACCATTTACTGCATGCTTGTGGCCATTTGTCTCATCTTCTTTATGAATATATAAGGTGTTTATTAGGTACCCATAAGCTTTGTGCCATGCATTTTGACATACATCCATTCCATCAAATTTTATTTTATGCACTTTCATAGATTATTTGCCCACATTAAAGATATCATTTGTTGTTAATGCATCTAACACAAAGTTATTTTTGTCTTTTTCATTCATGGATGTGATTTTGTGCCATAGAAATGTGAATAAAAATAAGGGAATTTTTTTGAGATAGTTAGATTTGTAACAGTGATTTTTTACATTCTCCACTTCATCCAAAAAAATGACCATTTTCTATCCTCATCAACATTTTAATTTGATAACCTAGGTAGAGGAGCATTCAATTTTTGACATTTTTTAGCATTATAGGGTATTTTGATCACTTTTTTTTGGAATGAATGTAATTAGTGTCATAAAAATAAACTATATATACAATTTGTGGTTGATGCTCTTCTAATTCATCTCGCATGTTCACCTAAACCTTGTATAGGACTTATTTGAATCTCACATCTAGACGAGAAATGTTAATGTCGGCTAATTACCTAGAAGGCCATTATATGTGAAATCATTTAGATAAGGAACATCCTTTGTAAGGAGGGTTTTATACTCTATCAATATGCACACCAAAAATGTTGGCATCTAATCCCTTAAATTGTATCATGTATCCTTCAAGTACATTTGTAATTGTTCCCTCTACAACATCATTTCTCATAAATGATCACAAATGGATCAATTTAGCATTAACTCCCATGAAATTCAAATTATGTTCACCCATATGTATAAGGTATGGACCATTAAATTAAACACAAATTTTATTGACCATAAGGGTGATTCTTTTTTCATGGAAAACCAAATGTTTTATTTCCCAAGCTATTAATTTATTGTGTTGTAGTAAGTTTGATCAATCATAACATAAATTTACCACATTTTCAAGCATTAAACCAAACATCAAGGGTCTCAATATATATTCATGAATTTTATGATCTTATAGAAATTGAGTTACAAAACCTTAGGATATGTCATCATCTCTACTAGAAAACTTGTGTTTGAGAATAACATTGTCTGTGACAAAATCAATTCTATCTTTTTGTCCTAATAATTTATCGTTCTTTCACTATCATCAATAGAATCTCTCTCTCTTCCATGGCAATATAAACCTTTGAGTCATTAAAATTTTAATTATTAAAAACTATGGGAATGGATGTATTTGCATGCTTTGACAAATCATTTTCTTCCCATGGAATGGAATATCCTTTTTTATTGACATCTGTTAAAGTTTCAAATACATCAACTGAATAAGGAAATTGTATTTTTCCATTTAACACTATGTTAACACTGAAAATAACAAATCCTCTTACCATGTTATGAAATTTAGTATCCTTATAATTAGATACACTCTACCCTCTACAACTTTAGTGCCTTTTGAAAACAAGTCCGCATGATCATCCTCTCAAAATACAAGAGACATTAATGCTATAGTACAAAGAATAAACATGATATCAAAGAAAAAAATATAAATCCCTATCAGATATTAAACTTAAACATAAATGTGAGATAAAATAAAATAGACATAATAATTATTAAATGTAATTTAAGTCTCATCTACTAAGAATATATGTGTTGCTATGAATAAATCTATATTATGTAAAAATAAGAACATGTAAGCAAGGTGTTATGCAAAAATAAATAATGTCTGATGAAAATATGTTCTTAGAATATTATCATGAAAATAATGAGACATCATCATAATTAATTATTTATAGCTATAAATATATTTGACACACATGAAAAAATTAACATCTTTATTGGTAAATTGAGCAAGATAATGATGCCAAAAAGATCTTAAAACATTTTTAAAAAGTCTCAATATCACATATTTTTAGAGATGGTAAAAAAATGGTAGATAACATGGATAATACTTGTGTTTTTAGCCCCTCTTTTAATCAATGGTCAAATATAAAATACTTACCAAGCCACACATCCACAGTCTTTTCAAATAACGTGACAAGATTCACAACCCTCAAGAAAGGAGGGTGATCTAATGATGGTAGAAAATTAATGAAAAGACTCACATCCCATGAAATTTATGAAATGATTTCATTACTTAGTACAATTCAATGAAACCAATCTCAAACCATGGCAGACAAGGACGTATCTTCACTAGGAATGATGGATTTAGAATGAAATGAGCTCAAGTCAAATCCAATTTATAGGAGGACCTTGAGAAGGAAGAAACATGCAACCATGGGAAGTGATCATGATAGAGTTTAACCTATTTATTAAACTAAATCCAAGGAAGGCCCGGTGGTATGAAATAAACCAAGAATACAAGGACAAATTTTTATTTGCCAGGTTTGCATGGGGAATTCCCTCATTACACAACCATTTATGAGAGTATGGTCCAAGTCCGAGGGCACAATTAGGCATAACTATATTTCAACAATGGTACATTTTTACAAAATATAAAGAATAATATTGGATTCTTAATTAATAATATTATTAATATGTTGGACTTTTGTAAAATAATATTATTAATATGTCACATATTGATCTTTCACTTATGCCTCAAGTTTTGACACAACTTTCTAGAAGGGATACGTAATACCACCAGAGTTTATTCAATCCCAAATCAATTTTAATTTCCATTTACGATCAATAATATTTATAAGATTGAGTATTCATATATCCTATGCATTTTTTATTATCTAATATGAATGGTATCATAATGGCATCCCCAACTCAAATTGAAACTCCATCTCAATCGACTATTAAACTAATGAGATTATAATGAAAATAGTAGTTGACTCTTTTATTATTACTCAATGATGTATAATCACTAAATAACATAAATAATACTACATTGATATATATCAATTAGTATTTGGCATGTTCAAAATTTCTCTAATTCCACATCAGATCATGCTCAGAATTAGAGTTCAAAGTAAGATTATAATAAATATAATGTTTTATCTAATGCTTCTTACTTTGAATATTAAAAATAGAATTACCATTTGAAGGGAAATGTTGAATAAAAAATTCAATACATGCTTGAGTGGCTTGGTTGTGTCCACCCCTACCTAGGTTCAAATATTGCATGGCATGTGAGGCCGGTTGTGGTCATTGGTGATGTCAATGATGTAAGTGACATTGATGCTATCATTGATGCTCATGATGTTGGTGATTGTGTGGATGTAAAAAGGATGTGGGACTTTTGTTTATACCTTGGACTATTTTGTATCTTCAATTACAATATTACCTCCTTCATTTCATAGCTCCAGATTCTTTAAAAGTGTTTACCCATATCTAATAAAAATGAAAAACCTTATGGAGAGAGTTGAAGGGAATTTGAAGGGATTCCTTGTAAGACTTAAATTTGATGGGAAACATTGTCTAGACTATGGAAAAATATCATGACTGTTATTCGTTCAACATTGCACTTTAAAAGTTATGAAAACCATATTTAAATAAGTGCGTGATTCAACTTTAGTATCTATCATTTAAAGATATTTATGTTATAAAAACATTTTCTTTGCAATTTAAACCTCTTAGAAAGTAAAACTAATATTTATCAGACTATTTGATTATGGGTTTAGAAATATTAGACTGACATTAAATATATTAATATGGATTAATTGCATTAAAAACAAAGTATAATAAATTGCAAAAAAATGTAACACTAAAAAAACATAATTAAGATATCATAAAAGTTATTTTTACACAAAAAATTGATCACAATCCTATAGTCATATGCATTGCATCATTTCATTAATATTATTTAAAAACTTTCATCTATTTATTATATTTAACAAGGGTCACTCCCTACATCATGTCAGTACCAGTGCCATACATGAGAAAATCATTGCCTTAACACTTTAATTAAAAAACATAGAGGGAAAAGTTAGCTAGATAAAACTCCAAGGGATTATTATTTGATAAATAGAATTTGGTAGCAACCTTTGGGTTTATTTCATTAAATGTGCATAATTAAGCTTTACATGATTCACTTATGGGCATGGGATACAGTGAAGCCCAGGATGGCAGGCTTTTTGGTGAATGATTATGCTAGGCTAGAACATGCTTTACTTGCCCATGTGTATAGCCATTTAAGATTTATTTTTCTAGATCTAAAGCATGTAAGATAATTTATAAAACATTTCATATTTTTATAAACCCTATAATTCTCTAAAAATATCGACTTGTTTGAGAATTGAATCATGAAATATCATTTATGAAGATTGATCCTGGAAGCATAAAACTCTTAAATTAAATGAATTATATCTACCTGAGTAAGCCCATAATTAATGCATAACATAAGGAATTAGACATAGGTAGTTACTCAAATTAAATGAATTATATCTACCTAAGTAAGCCCATAATTAATGTATAACATAGATAATTAGGCATAGGTGGTTACCCATTCCATTAGACCATTATAATCTGCATTGTATCTAATCAATCTCTAAGGGGAAGTAATATTCTTAGTAGTATATTTTGATGTTCAAACATTTTCAAATATTTTAACAAAACTAATGACTATATTAAGTATTTTTCAATTTGATAGTAGCTAAAACAAGTTGTAAGTTGATCCTGGATATCCACATTCACATGAAATGTAAATGGCATTAGATTGTATTAATATTTGTCAATATCATCAATATTTATGAATATCATCTCATCTTAAAAGATATGAAAATTATAATTGCATATAAATATAAATATAGATGCACTAAAATACAAAATTATTAGTGTATCTTCAACAAATTATTTTTATTTTATTTTTAAAATCATGATATGCAAGGATCTATGTTTACACTTTCTTTTAATATAATGTTGTCATAATTAAGCTATAAGCAGTATTTACCATTCACTAATTTAAAACCATTTTTTTAATTTGAGGTACCATAGATTATTTTTAGTCTCATGGATGTATGTTTATTCAATTCACTATTAAATCTAAATATAATTTTCCATCTTTCTTCATCGTATTGTATGCTCGGGGTTTGTTCCCTGTGTTTTGTTGAGCCTCTCATCTGCTTCACTTTAAATTATGAAGAGTTGGTATGGGTGTAGATTGTGAATTTTTTCATGTTTTCCCACCATTTTATGACACTCCTTGGTTTTTGTATGAATTAGGGTCCCTTCACACCCCAATATCTATCTAAAAAAACAATATTTAAAATTTAAAGATACCACGAATGCATCTAGTACTGTGAAGTATTATCAATATTGTGTAGTATGTCTATAGAATTTATGTTGTAAGAAACATAATTTTTAAACCATTTTTCATTTTAAAATGAGGTGAAATGGATATGTGATAGTGATGGGGTTTCATATAACATTTTACCCATCAATTCAATGATCAAAAGTGAGCCCTTCCCAGCCCTTCTAAGGGCTTCAGACCCTTCAAATAAGTGCAATTCAAAAATAGGCCATAATATATATATATATATATATATATATATATATATATATATATATATATATATATATATATATATATATATATATATATATATACTTGACAATGTATAAGTATAGATACATATTGAAAATGAAAAAATAAGGGCTATAAAAAAATTCCCATTAATGCAACATCACTTTAGTATAGGGTACAAACCTTGAAAATTCCAACTATTTTATAAGATAAACCATGACTGATATGAATATGACCATAAAGTGTGAAAAAAGTGTTTTTAGACATTTATATAAAAATTATATAAATTTATTGTGATGATGGGTGAGAAATTTACTAGATATTTAGATAGACCACACTAGATAAGTTGTAATTATTTTTGGTTTGCCTACGTTTATATTTTAAAGTGACTATGAGTTCTATTTTCTCATGTATGCACCATAATACACTCTAAATCTAACTTAAATTTATGTGTCTTATCAAGATAATATTATGACCATGATATATGATGTCAAATAACTTTGTGTTGTTGAGCATGGTCATTGATGTTTGGTTATCATTGATGTCAAAGAGAGTATGTGGTACTAGTGAATTAATGATAAAGTGATTAGATTAATGGTTTGGAGAGTGTTTGAATTAGTGAGGTAATTAATGGATGATAATTATGGTATGTACATGTTTTAGAGATCTTATGGGATGTTATGAGTTCTTAGAGTGCTTACGAAAGTGAATGGAATTCATCAAAATAGTCATATGAATGTCTAAACTCAAGTAGTCATCTTAATAGTTAAGGTTGAGTAAGCAATTTTATGATGTCATATTTCACACATTTGAAGGTTTCAAGAGTGAGTGTGTGTGTGTGTGTGTGTGTGTGTGTGTGTGTGTGTGTGTGTGTGTGTGTGTGTGTGTGTGTGTGTGTGTGTGTGTGTGTGTGTGTGTGTGTGTGTGTGAGGAGATTATATGTTTTAAATTTTAGGTCTAGATATGGAGCGTAGCAAAAGTTATTAAGGTGCAAAGTTGGCTTCTCAAACATAGTTTACCAAGTTCCCATACTTAGCCAAATTTGCATTATCAAATATAAACAATGAGAATTTAATCATATCATAGATCTAATTATTATCATTTAATCTAATTGGATAAGGATCTAATAGAGCACGTGATCTTATCAGTCATGATCTAATAATGTGTGTGAAGTCAATATGTCAAAGAATGAACAGATTGATGACATGTGTCACAATCATGGAGATCAAGTAGTAGATATAATGGTCATTGTGAAACCTATCAGACTAAGATCCAATAGAGTGAGTGATCTTGTTAGTAATGATACAATGGTGTGTATTAAGTAAAAATGTAAAAGGATGCTCAGAGGGCGTACGAGGATGCCAAGTGGCTTGATCACAGAAGCATGGATCTAAGATCAACAGTGAGATATGAAAGGAAAAGATAAATCTATTCCTAATGAGATAAATGGATAAAATTTTATAAAGTTTTTTGAGGACACAAGATAAATACAAATTGTTAGATGTTTAACCAGTGGTCATTGGCATTTGGATTAGCAAAGGGAAAAACTAGTCTACAATATTTTACTAATATCTTTCAATCTAGGATGAATTTGAAGTTGGTTTAGAATGAAAAATTGTAAAATAATACAAGGTACATTCAAAGACACTAATTATAATATTTTAATGTTTTTATAGTTTCATATATTGAGCTCCAAAGTTGATTATGTGTTTGACCATGGTTTGTAAGTTATCTAAGAAGGATATTTGAGTTATTTTTGATAGTGTCTTGCTATTTCAAGATTAAATAACTATTGGATAATGTTTTAAACTCCATAAATACTATCTATTTTGATTTTGGAGATTTAAACAATCCATCTTCATTGTGAACAAAGGTTTAAAAGTTGGCTATGTTTGTTGAATGTATTGGAAAATTGAGTGACCACTTTACATAAGTGAGTTGGAAGAGTTATGAGTATAATTGAAGAAGAAAATGAGTATGAAGATGTTTTATAAGTCTCAAAGGCTTATTATAAGGCATTGTTTGTCATATTTTTCCCTTGATCAGTTATGGAGAGTCAAAATAGCTTGACTGTATTTTGAATATTTGTGACCAATCTAAGTGGTCATTCTGAGAGAGTTGATTTGAGTTATTAGAGCTTATGTTGAAGTATATAAAGCACATGGAGGTATTTTATAGGTTTTGAAGGGTTATACTATGTGATATAATCATATGGATATGTGAAATACTCAAGTGTTTGATTTAGAAGTTTGAGACTATGTTTTCTATGTCTAAAGGCCTAAAGATAAAGGAGACCTAATTGGTCGGTTCAAGTGTTGAGTTGATGTTCCAGATGGCATGGACCCATGAGGGAGTAAGCAAGGGGATACTGGAAACAAATTTTATGTGTTCAAATCATTGGTAAAGGATGAAGGTTATCTAAGTAGTCTCACATATAATGTGTGAGTATGAAGGCCTAATTGTTTTAGGTCTCACCAAGACCTAATGGTGGTTTGGGGCTAATGAGGTATTAACCAACTTAATGAGTATGTTTTTATTACATGTAACATTTATGAGGACATATTTCAAATGTGGTTTAAATATTTAAATATCTTGGCCAACCAATATGGATTAAAGGAAGAGTGTGGTATAAGTAAAAGGTCTATTTGGACTAATTATGCTAGTTGTGTGTGTAAGGATTCAAGAAAAGTAGAGAACCTTTGAAAGAGAAGGTACAGGTTAGTTAGGACCATCAAAGTATGAAAAATATCAAAGATTTTTATTTGATCAAATTGATGTAGGAGGACACATACGTCATTAACTTAATGAGCCTAAAATAGGTAATTTGATCTAGTTAGCCTTAAAGGCAGTTTGAGAGAGATTGGAGGTGAAGAGTGTAGACAAAGGTGATCATCATCAGTTGAAGAGTATCAATAGGTTTTCAATGTGATCTATTTAGGTAGATAATTGGGCTCTTGGTTACCTATGGGGTTGGTTCCTCCTTGCAAGGTAAATCTTGCTAAAGGTCTAGTTGTTGTGGGTGCTCAACTAAATAGGGGTAGTATCTCCTTGTGGGATTGGTGTCTCACTAAAATAAGGGATGGGTGTTTGGTGATATTCTAAATTTTGGATATTTTTTTATAATATTGTATTCCATCTTGTAGGGTTTAGTGGGTTTTATCCCCAAAGAAGGTTTCCCACATATATGATGTCTTCATTATATGATTTAATGTATGTGCTTTCATGTTTATATTGCTTGATCAAGTTTATGTATGTTGAATTTTTAAGAGTTAGGAATTGAATTGGATTATCTTGCATCACTGATTCACCCCCACTTCCCCTTAGTGGTTATACCTCTAATAATTGGTAT
This sequence comes from Torreya grandis, assembly GCA_037957365.1. Taxonomy (NCBI): domain Eukaryota; kingdom Viridiplantae; phylum Streptophyta; class Pinopsida; order Cupressales; family Taxaceae; genus Torreya; species Torreya grandis. Next base: position 3,187,968 of record JARHVA010001638.1, read on the forward strand.
CATAGTATGACCTTCTTTGCATGTTTAACCACTTGAAGGTGATCAAAGGTACAATATGGCTAAGCAATTGAAGAAAGAGAATCAAGAGTTGAATGCTTAAGTGGAGGTTACTTATGCATGTCTAAAATCAAGTGAAAAAAAGTGTAATTAACTCAAGGAAATTTTTGAGAAGTACAAAGGTAAGATGAGAGAGTATGATCAAGAAGAAGCTTAGAATAAGATCATGGCCTAAATCTTTACGACTATTAAGGATGAGTGCACCAAAATCAATAAGGAGATAGAATCCTTGAAAGAAATATCAAGATCAAAATATGATAAAAATAAGATCAACACTATTGAGGATCAAAAAAAGGTTATAAAGACAAATTTGAGTTCAAAAGAGGAAGAATGTAGACATCTCAAAACTCAGTTAGAAGAGACAAATGCCAAGTTGAGTTCAAAACAAGGTGAGCATGATGAGTTAAAATCCAATCTTAGTTATATAAATATTATTGAAGAGAAAGCATGCAGATTGAAGGATGACATGGATAAAGAATCTAAAAGGGATAAGTAGACTATCCAAGTTCTCAAAATTTAGTTAGAGGCTAAAAGTTCAAGTATGAGAGCTAAAGAGGATGAGAGAATTCAATTGAAGATAAATCTAGATTCATTGAAGGATTATCATGAGCAATTTATTGTCAAGGTAAAAAATATTGATAAAGAGAAAGAGAATTTAGTTCAAGACAAGAAGGATGCAGGCACCAAGTGCAACATGAGAAGACCTATCAGGCAACCAAATGCTATAAGGTATGAAAGTTTATTTCATAATCACTGCTTTGCATGTAAGATTTTTGGTCATAAGGCAAGAAATTATATAAGGAAGAGAAGTTAGTCAACTAAAGGTATGGATAATTTAATCTATTATAATTGTCATGACATGGGACATATTTCTATATTCTACCCCAAAATGCATGGGAAATACTAACGCAGGTATGGAGACCTAAGACAGTCAAGCTTGAGCATAATGAACCTAAGAGACAACATGTTATTTGTTTTAGTTGTCATCAAGTTGGTAATATTTCAAGATATTGTATAAGCAAGCTCTCAAGTCATAAGAAGTTGAATGAGCATCCTATAATGCTCAAGAAATATCAATACTTGGTATGGAATCATAAGGAAGTTAATAGCAATAAAACTAATTTAGTTGAGATGAAAGATCAAGGTGGAGTCCTTGCTAAAGAAAAAGAGGAATCAAATATGAAGAAGGTTCAAGAATTCCAAGAGAATGTGTCATTTGTCTAGATAGAAAAGGAGAATCAAAATTAAATTTAAGTTAAGCTCAAATAAAAGACCAAGCTACTAGTTGAGGATAATTCTGAGGGATGTATGGATCCAAAAGAACATCTTGTTGTTGTTAAACATGTTTCATGCAAAGAACATTAGTTGTCAATGCCCATTGATGAGGTTCTTTCTTCACTTGATGAGGTATGTCATTAATATTTTTTGTCTCCATATATTGTCAATTCATTCTTAGAAGAAAAGGAGAGTATTGTAGTGGATGAGAATTTTACTTCTCTTAAACATAAAAAGAAGAAGAAGAACTATCAATATCAACTAACCAAGGAGGAGAGAGAATATGAGGAGTTGTGGGAAAATCCTAGTTTCACATTATTCTATGACATTATGGGTTAGGGTGTCTCTATCTAGGCTTCAAGGAGACACTTGATAAGCAAGAGGAAGCATGGTGGATACCATTTGATCTTTGCTTAATGTTGTAAAAAAAGAATATCATTTGAAGATGTGTTTGGATAAGGGGGAGCTAACTCAATTATCTTGAGTGGCTTGAAGAGTTGTGAATGATGTGAGGGGGAGCATATGTGAGATGTTATAGTCTTGATGGAGATATGAAAAAATATGCTATAGTTGAATTTAAGAAGATTGACATGATGACTTGATCAAACCAAGTCATATGTTTTGACAAGGTATTGAATCTTCATGCATGAACAAAGGGAGCTTGTGAGTTCTATAGGTAGATAGGTCTAAGTATTAGAAAATCCTAAGCTCAGATTGGTGTATGTCAAAGAATAGATGACATGAGATGGATCTTGATGTTAGGGGGAGATTTATAAGCTCTATGAGCAGTTTGCCAGGTCTAAGGATCATAGAAGTCTAAGTTTAGATTGGTGCATGTCAAAGGGGGAACAATTGATTCATATGAATTAAATTTATGTACGTATCTTGAGCATCTTAAATAGTATTTGAATTCACACATGATGTTGAGAAATGATTATTGGCATGTTGATAAATAGACCCTTTGTCATTAACGTCAAAGGGGGAGAAATATTAGAATTAAGGAGTTGAAATGAATTCATTATGAGGGTTTTTTTACATCAATGACAAATGGGGACATTGTTGAGCATGGTCATTGATGTTTGGTTGTCATTGATGTCAAAGAGAGCATCTGGTACTAGTGCATTAATGACAAAGTGATCAGATTGATGGTTTAGAGAGTGTTTGACTTATTAAGGAAATTGATGGATGATATTGATGGTATGGACATATTTTATAGACCCTATGAGATGTTTTGAGTCCTTAGAGTGATTATGGAAGTGAACATAATTCATTGAAATAGTCATATGAATGTCTAAACTCAAGTAATCATCTTGACAAATAAGATTGAGTAAGTAGTTTGATGACATAATATTTCACATGTGTGAATGTTTCAAGAGAATATTGATATATGGATATATTAACCTATGTGAGGAGATCATATGGTTAAAATTTTAGGTCTGGACATGGAGCGTAGCAAAAGTTATTAAGGTGCAAAGTTGGCTTCTCAAACATAGTTTACCAAGTTCCCATACTTAGACAAATTTACATTATCAAATATCAAAGGTGAGAATTTAATCATATAATATATCTAATGTTGAGTATTTAATCTGACTAGATAAGGATCTAATAGAGCACATTATCTTGTTAGTCATGATCCAATGATGCGTGTGAAGTTAATATATGTCAATGAATGAACGCATTGATGAGATGTGTCACAATCATAGAGATTGAGAAATATATATAATTTAAAGTGTGAAACATATCATAATAATATCCAAAATATCAAATTATATTATTGGTAATGATCCAACAGTGTGTATTAAGTCAAAATGTCAAAAGATGCTTAGAGGACACGCAGGGCTACCAAGTGACTTGATCACAAAAGCGTAGATCTAAGATCAATGGTAAGAAATGCAAGGTAAATTTTAGGATAATCCTAAGGAGATAAATGGATCACAATAGATCAAGTTGTGAGAGGACATGATATAATGACAAACTATTAGATGTTTAACTAGTGATTGTTGGCATTTGAATTAGTAAAGGGAAAAACTAGTCTGTAGTATTTTGCTAATATATTTCTATCTAGGATGAATTTGAATTTATTTTTAAATGAAATATTGTAAATTAATATAAGTTACATCAAAATAATTTAATTATAATATTTTAATGTTTGTAAAATTGTATATATTGAGCTCCAAAGTTGACTGTGTGTTTGAGCATGGTTTGTAAGTGATCCAAGAAAGATATTTGAGTTGTTCTTGATAGTGTATTAATGTTTCAAGATGATCTAACTATTTGAGAGTATTTTATACTCCATTAATAATATATATGTGTATTTTTTAGGTTTAACCAATCCATTTTTATTGTGAATAAAGGCTTAGAAGTTGATTGTGTTTGTTGAATGCACTAGCAGATTGAGTGACCACTTTGCATAAGTGAGTTGGAAGACTTCTGAGTAGAATTGAAAAATAAAATGAGTATGAAGATGTTGTATAAGTATAAAATGATTATTATAAGGAATTTTTTGTCATAATTTTCCCTTGATCAGTTATGGAGAGTCAAAATAGCTTGACTGTATTTTGACTATTTGTGACTAGTCTGAGTGGTCATTCTGAGAGAGTTGATTTAAGTGCTTTGAGATTGTGTTAAAGTATCTAAAACACATGGAGGTGTTTTATATGTCCTAAAGGGTTATCCCATGTGATCTAATCATTTGGTTATGTGAAATAATTAAGTGTTTGATTCAAAAGTTTGAGGCTATATTTTTTGTGTCTAAAGGCCTAAAGAGTGAGGAGACCTAATTGGTTGGTTCAAGTGTTGAGTTAGTGTTCCAAGTGGCATGGAAGCATGAGGGATTAATAAAGGGGATATTTGAAATATGTTTTATGTTTTAAAATAATTGGTAAATGATGAAGGTGGTCCAAGTAGTCTCATATATAATGTGTGATTATGAAGGCCTAATTGTTTTAGGTCTCACCAAGACCTAATTGTAGTTTGGGGCTAATGAGGTATTGGCCAACTTAAGGAGTGTTTTTTTATTACATTTAACATGTATGATGACATATTTCAATGGTGTTTTAAATATTTAAAGCATATTGGCCGACTAGGATGGGTTAAAGGAAGAGTGTGGTATAAGTACATGGTTTAATTGGACTAATTGTGCTAGTTGTGTATGTATGTGTGGATTCAATCAAAGTAGAGAACCTTTGAAAGAGAAGGTAAAAGTTATTTATGAATATTAAAGTGTGAAAATTATTATAGATGTTTATCTAATCAAGTTGATCTAGGAGGACACATAGGTCATTGGACCTAATGAGGCTTGAAGAGGAAGTTTGAGCACATTATCCCTAGAGGCAACTTGAGAGAGATTGGAGATGAAGAGTGAAGACAAAGGTGATCATTATAAATTTAAGAGTAGAAACAAGTGTTCAAGGTGATAAATTGAGGTATTTTAATGGGTACTTTTTTTCATATGGGGTTAGTTCCTCCTTGCAAGGTAAATCTTGCTAAAGGTCTAGTTGTTGTGGGTGCTCATCTAGATAGGGACAATAGATCCTTGTGAGATTGGTGTCTCACTAAACTAAGGGATGGGAGTTATTTGATAAGTTAGTGATGGTATAAATTTTTGATCTTGTTTTATAGGACTATAGTCCATATTTTAGGGTTTAATGGCTTTTATCTTTCAAGAGGGTTTCCCACATTTATGATGTGTTCATACGTATGCTCTGATGTATTTGATTTCATGTTTATATTGCTTGATCAAGTTGATGTATGATAAATGTTTAAGAGTTGGGAATTTAATTGGATTAGTTTGCATCACTGATTCACCCCCTCCTCTCTCAATGATTATACCTTTAACATGTTCCACTAATTAAAATATCATTCAATGTGGCATTTTATTAATTGTACACCACATTCTACTTTTTGGTGTGTTATTTCCATTTCCATTTCATTACAAAAACCCATGTTTTAAAACATGAAGTGAACTATGTATCCATAAAATTGAATATATGCCATGATAATCAATAAAAAAATAGTATTAACATCATTTTTGTTTATTTTCACATCCATATGAGTTGTTTAATGTCATATTTGAATAAACATTGTTGCTTTTACTTCCCTTAATATTTTTATTACTTATAAATTTGTGAAGATTAAATATTAGTTATCAGTTTGTAAATCATTTTCAACATATGGTATCCAAAATAATTACATATTATTAAATTTTTTTTTCATTCTTATTTTGCTTTAAAATATATTATTTTTGCAACATGGCATGATTATAAAGGTGGTTTTTTGTTATCTACAAAACCCAACATATTGGAAGAGAACATAGAAAATGGCCACAATTTTAACATTGTATTAGTGTTTTGGGTGAAGATAAGAAACTCTAAAAGAGCATGATTGGCAGGTGAAGATATTTATGTTTCCTTACTTAGGTTATGAACATTATTAATTTTTAGTGCATAAACAAATTCAAAATTATTTTCCACTCATAATATAACTATAAGCATCTCAATTTTCCTACCATGTCCACAAGTCACCTCCCTTTTCATTCCACAAATCCTTGAATATTGTAGCCCATACTATTTAAAATACAATAGATAAGGAATGTAAAGGAGATTTTTATAGGAGATTTTTATTTTCAATTGATTAATTCATATGAAATGTTGGGTAGTTAATTTTTTTTCCGAATGAAATATTTTCAAATACTATTATATAAAGTTATTATATTTATAATTTTTTTCCAAAATTAATTTATAAAATATATTTATTTTTCTTTGATTCAAAAATATTTACTATACTGATACATGTTAGCGATATTTCCATCAATGTTTATCCCCAAAATTAGTAGGTTTCATCCCTACCCAACATCCCTTGTGATTTTAGAATCGTTGAAGAGTTTTGATTCAATTATTCTTACTCCAACTATTATATTTATCATTTTAAATAGGGTACATCTAAAAGAACATAGGTAGAATCTCTCAAATATGGCATTGACTCTTTGTGTTGTCTATTCCCAATTAATTTTCTTCTTTTCTTCCAAAAATTCATCACCATTTATATCAAAGATAAAAAATTAGGCCACATATAAGAATTTAAATGCTTTAGAATCATGATACAAATAAACGCAAAATATATATAAAAAAATTGACGATTAATTTGTTACAAAGAATTTTAATTTGCATTCTCCTCAAGCTTGTTGATCATAGTCGATATTTAATTCAAGAAATAGTCATTGTTATTATGGTGTAGTATCCTAAAACTAATGAAGTGTGGCTTCTTTATGATTAGAAGTAGGGGTTAAATTAGATGGATATATGAGTGTATTAAATATTTTTAATAGTGAAATATGGTGATTTATTTTAATATTGTACTAGATGGAATATGATATTTAAGGATTTTCTATTTTTTATCTTCATATTTGGTTTTATATCATTTTAACATTACAAATATTTCATGTTTAGTTAAATTATAATCTAGGGAAGTTATCGAAAGTGGTTGGGGAACTCTCATTTTTAATGGAGTTGAATTTAAATTTTTTTGTTAAGCTAAAGCAGTTACCACCAAGATTTGGTCAACTAATTGCTCTTAATTCTCTTAGTTTTAAAGAGTTTCAAAGAAATTAAAAAAAATGGATTCATTAGAATATCTAAATTTGGAGGTTTGTTATGGGCTTCTTGGTCTTCCTTGTAATTTTGAGAAACTTACTTTGTTATAATATCTCTTGTACTTTTGAGAAATTTATTTGATAGAGTATATAAACTTAAAATTTTGTTGGGGGATTCTTGGTCTTGTTTTTCATTTTCATTTTCATTTTTTTCTTTATTAAAATATATAAACTTGCAATTTTTCTCCACACTCTAAAAATACTATAAAATTAAATTTTGTTAAAATGTAAAAAATGCTATTTTATTTAACATATTTTTTAGTGACACTATACTTAATTTACTTTCTTTAATGGAAGTGCAACTATATCTTTCAATTTTTCATCATGGAATGGTTGGATGATTAAATACTCTTGAAATTGAAATTAGGAGCATCCCTTCAATTTTGATGACTGGCATTCACCATCAAAACCACTTTTTTAATTCAGAGAAATGCCATGTCTTCTACATTTATAAAAAACCTCATAAATATGTTAAAGACATTGGTTCTTATCTTTATAAAAAATATTAATGTCATCCACGTAAAAAATTATACACTTACCCACTATCCCTTTGAAGGCAAAGTCCATTACACATTAAAAAGTTAGGTCTACATTAATAAGACCAATATGATAAATCCATCAAGGCATGACCAAGACACCAAAGGTAAATAGCTTAAACCAAAACCTTAAATTTATACATTATATTAGTAAAAATATAACTTTTTACATTAGCTTATAAAACTTGGCATTATCAGTCATAAATAAAAATAACACCACTCATAATACAAAAAACCATACAAATCACTAACCCATTACCACTTAGTCCAGCAACACTAGGGTATTACCACCTTGAATTATACTTAATACTTTACTATCTAAAAATGCACTTATGTCATCTACCAACATCATCTTCTTTTCCTCAAACTCTTGGGATAGAGTACCACTAGATAGCCTTGCAACATCCTTCTCCACATCCTTAGTAACTAGTGGTGTTGCCTATCCACCAGACTCCATCTAACCCACCCTGACCATCAAATCCTCCTTCCTCTTCTTCTTCCCATGCAACCCACATTTACCATCAAAGGATTTTTTCTATTCTACTTTCCCACATAACTTAGGAATGGGAGCAATCCTATACAGATCTCCTTAGATAGAAATTTCACCATAAAATTCTCTTAGTGGACATATGTACTACCCATCATGCCTTCAACTCCAAAAAAAGATTATTAAGTTTATCCAAATATGGGAGAAATACTAAAACTCACACTTTGACTTCAATGGAAATAACAAACCAATCTAATTCTTCCACAAGGTTTAAGAAAGTAAGATATCTAGCCTCTAAAGCCCTGAAAAAGACATGGAAATGAAACCAAGACCATCTTTTCCTAAGAAATGAAAATATTTAAATAGCCCACACTCAACCTTTTCCACCTCTAATAACAAATTCACCCTGTACTTCATAATAATGAAAAATTCCACCATCGTTGCCACCAATGATTTGTCTAAAACTATTATTAGCAAATTACTTGCAAATAATGCCACTAATTTAGAATTCACATTCATGCACAGACTTTGGCCAAGGTTTTCCTCTCTAAGAAATCACTTGATGACCTGCACTATATATGGAGATGGAGCCTAGAAAACATGCTTCCAAAGGCACATTGACACCTTACTCATAAACCCAATCTCACTCTTCACACTAATATCAAAAACCAATGGCCAAGCTAATGTTTTCTTCAATGCTTGATCCATGACTAGACACCTTCAGACTTCAACCTAGGTAGCACAACCAAGAATTAAGATATATCACTTGACCTAAAAAATTCCTCCATCCTTATAAACTGATAGAACCTAAATACATTTCATGTGCCAATTAATAATACCATCCATTATTTAGCCTCCCAACTACTCACGTGCATTAAAAAATTAAAATCACATCATATCAATATACATAATCTCAGTGCAACCATTACACCTTTTTTTGGTACATATATAAATAAAAAATATTCTTGAAACCTAGGATCAATTAAAACTACCCCAATATATAAACCTTGTTTTAGGTAAGACTCCATCATATAGAGTTTTTAATTTAGTGCCTAGGTTGAGGTTAAAGTTTTTTATAGGTATTTTTTTAGTTTTTAATGTTGACACAAATGTATATAGCTAATACCTCAAAATTATTGTTATTTTGGTGATACTTAGTGATTATATACTCTATATTTAGATCTATTTTGATTAAAATTTGGTTTGGTACACCCTTCCATGGTATCCATACGTGAGATAAATTTTTGGATACATATCCATTTAAATCTTGATACCAATATCTACTTAACAACATTTTAAAATCTTTAGGAATCTCCAATACTTGAAAATATATGTATTACTAACTCTAGGATATGTGGCAAATTATATAGGGACATTTGTCAATTTTCCTATCATAGTCACAATCAATTTATCTAATTGGATAACCTTTGTAGTGGATTTCATAAGGTTAAGCCCTAAATTTTTACAAATAGTATGTGGCATGACATTAATAGATGTTTATGTTTCTACATTGTCTCCAGAATCATTGTCATCCTTGGAAGGAAATTCATAAGTTTCAAACATTAGAGTGGGGGAATCATTTGATGATCTACTAATCTGGGGGCTATCTTTATTTATTGGTGAAAATTCATACTTTTACATTTCCTTTAATGATAATTTTAAAAGTATTAAAAAATTATGGACAATCCACTTATCCATGGGAAAGTAGTGTGATGGACTTGAAAACAATGGGGTAACACTATTTGTACAAAAATTATGGCAAAGGGTGGACTTGAATAGCTAGATTTAGAGTTATTTCCTGATCTTTTTTAGTTATTATTCTAGTTGTTCTACCAACTATGTTTGTTTCTTTGGATTTTTTTATTATTGGCTCTATTTGTCTAGAATTAACATTTCTCTAAATGGTATTAAAATAATTACCTAATTTCTACATCATTTTGGTAAGAACTTCCAACTTAGTTGAATGGCAATTATATGTTGGCGTTGTGACCTATGTGTATTGTGTTTTAGGAAATAATGATAATGCATGTATTATGATTTGGTCAGGGATAGTCCCAAAAACTTGTGGTGCTATTATAATTGTTATTATCCCTATGTTTTGGATAATTTTTGGAATCAATCTTTGAGGCATTAGTTCTATTTATATTATAATCTTTAGTGTAGGCCTCCAATAAGCTAGTTGTAGAATATCTTCTTTAAAATATAGGTGACTAGTTCTAATGCATCCAAATACATATGGATTCCATGGGAGAAAGGAGTCTATGATTTTTATGGATATGATTATACATAAATTATAATATTGAATTTAAATCCCTCATGGTCTCATTGATCTCCTTTCTAATCATGGAGAACTAGTTGAATTTAACACTAGGATATATTGCTTCCCTAAATTGTTTATGTTTTTTAGAATGGGATTAATTGATAAAATTCTTGTTAATTTCATATAAAAGTAGGCACAATCCCATTCTAAACAAGATATAAAATATCATCTCTGTTTAATTACAATTCATTGTTAAGACCAAATATAATAATACAAAATATCAAGACACATGTCATCCTTATACATATACATTTAAAGTCTAACTATCCATGGGTTGGTTGCCACTAGGTAAAATCGATTATACTACAAGTGGAATATGTATCAATCTAATGTCTTAGTACCATAACAAGGTTTTGTAGTATACTATTATGTTTAGTACTCCAGTGAATAATCCCCCTAATCTTGTGTTACAAAACACTGGTTAGAAAGTGGATGTTCATATTATTATTATTATTATTATTATTATTATTATTATTATTATTATTATTATTATTATTATTATTATTATTATCTTTTTTAGAATGGGCATATGCCCATTCTATATAAGATTAGGATACTATTAATTATTAAAAAAATTATGATCTGCACCATAGGGATTAAGACCAAGCATGTGGGGGACAACTAAGTTTGGTTATGTAGAGTGAATTCACAGAAATGTATTCAGATAATAAAATAAAACACATTCAATGGAGTGGAAATTTTACTCGTAGGAAATGCAAATTTTATTCATTAGTGAAGAATAGGAAAAACCAATACAATGTGTTATAGTTCATGTATTATAGAGTATATACATAAAACATGATATCTATGTTATTAATATTAAATATTTATATAGAGAATACAAAAATAGTTACAACTATTGTCAATTACCAAGAAGATAGTTGAGTCGTTTCATATTCTAGGTTGAACGATGGTTGTTGAACCTCTTAGAGCATATGGCTGAGGGAAATCAACATGTGGGTTCGTTATTGGGCCCAATAATTTAAATATTCCATGAGGGAATTACAATGAGGTGAGTGGGGCTATGAAACACCTAGAGCCTTGAGGCACATAGAAGGATGAGGTGTGTAGGACTTTAGGGTATGCTAGACTAAGAGATGCAGTGTGCATAGAATTCAATGAGTCTATGGGTGGGTCAATAAGACATGCTAAACTATGAGGTGCATGGGACTCTAAGATGTGGAGTTTGAAGAAGTCAACAAGTCCATGAGTGGATCAGTAAGGAATGCATGATTATAAGGCACATGGGTAATTGGTGTACTGTAGTCATTGAGAAAGTGTAGGACTTCTCTAAATGGTTGAGAAATATACATGTAAATGGGAGAATGCTTTATGTATTAAAGTAATTTATAAGTGAGATCAACTACATAAAAGATACACATTGATCATTTGGTGATTGTGACATAACATTTCAAATTTTTCATTCAAGGCCCAATTTCTCATCTAATTAATATCTAGAGTATGGTAGGTGAATGACCATATCATCCTTGAGACTGATAAGTTTGTACATGGGGCATGTGGTGCTCCTTAATTTTATTAGGCTCTCCTATAATTTTACAAGTCTATTAGATCTTGGAAACTGACACATTGGACATTGGGGTAAATTTATTGGTCTGCTCTTGGTAATTGTGAATTATAGACCATATAACATCATTTAATTAGATTGGGCTCTCCTAGGCTCTGACATCTCTATTATTTCTAGGTAATTGACCATTCTAACTTTGGGGTGCCCTCATTAGCTAGACTCTAATAGGTTTTGATATCTTTATCAATTATCCATGCAATGCCCTTTGATTCAGCCAATCTTCATGTGTAAAACTAAAAAAAGGACTGATTAAAAGAAAATATATTCAATGAATTTAAACACTCACCTAGTTTCCAACTAAGCTCTCTGGGATTTCACATAGGACTATGGGAGACTAAAACTCTAGGAACTTTGAAATGAAAAAAATGCATAAAGTTAGTGCTTTTAAATATTCTAAGAAAGAAAGTGCTTGGTTTATTTTAAGATATGGTCAAGACCCAACTAATCTACCTTTGAAGGTCATGGGGGATTTTAACAAGGATCATCCAACCATCACAAACATTTACTATGCTTAGAAATCTAGGGCAAAAAAGGGACCTTGACAATTCTCTTAGAAAGGAGCTAAAAGGAATGAAACTAAGAGATTAGGAACTACAAATTTGATCATTTTTAGATGAGTCCCCCACTTCTTCAAAGAAGGGGGTGTGTTGGCAACAACAAAGCCCAAATATAATGATATAAACTTAATATCAATAGCCACATGTCATTCCCATGCATATACATTTCAGGTCTAGTTCTCTATGGGATATTGCTAGGTATAATTAATTATATGAAAAATAGCATATGTAGCTATTTAATGTCATAGTACAATCATAATTTACTGAAGTATATTATTATGTCAATTATTCCACCAAATAATCCTCCCAATATTGTATTACAAAACATTGGTTACAAAGTGAATGTTCATATTTTTCTTATCTTGTTTAGAATGTGCATGTGCCCATTCTACATAGAGTCTCAAAGAAACCTTGAAATTCATTATATGTTCTTCTAAAATCCTTCTCCCATCATTAGATAATTTATGAAGTTCATTCTCAAGTATTTGATATAAATAAACATTCACATTAATCTACATTGTTAATTTTTATTTATAATACTTGATTTTGATTCATGGAAATGGATTTGTAAACATTGCATTATTATTTCAACAAACTATTTATTATAAGTAAACCTATAAATTTTTAGGTGAATTTTATTTTTTTCTTGATAATGATGACTATGGGGATCCTCTCTCATTTATTTATTTATTGTTTTTGTTAGGTAATGAGTAGTAAAACTAAGATTATTATAAATGTACATATGCAAGCTTTGTTAAGGAAAAATGGTTTTAACACAAAGATGTGCACATCATATTTATTAGTACTATTCGATATGAAAGGGATTCAAAAAGCAACTTTATATAGTTATAACTATATATTAGTACCCATAATTGTATATTAGTATTTGAAAAACTTTACATGTTTTATTCAAAAAAATTACACAAGATGAGTGACAACAAGCATGTAGCTCATCATTTTTTCATCAAGTCTATCTCGATAAACCTTAGAGTGGGCTGCCACCCACTCTAAACTTTGAGAAAATACTATTAATCCCAAATTATTAGCAGACTATTATTAATAATTTGAAAAATTATATTACATTTTAATATGTTTTCATTATATTTATTACCTAGAATAGTGTTGATCCATAATTTATATAGAGTAATAGCGTTGATTAATAATTTATATATGTTTAATGTAAGATATTAAATCATATATGATGAGATTCACTTGACATCATTTACATTTTCATAGATACATTTTGATAAATTAATACTAAAGGATAATTAATATGGTTTATATTATTAACAGTGTCAAAATCCCATTCAAGCAGCATTATTGGTGGATAAAATCTCTAGTAATCAAATCAAAATATATTTTAGGAAATAAATATTTGTTTAAGTACCCTTTTTGTGGCATCCAACATTCATGACGATCGGTTACTTTGATTATCATCATTAATGTGATTGATTTAGATGGTGTTAAATTAACATGAGAGATTAAAATGTGATATTTGAGTGATTAATCTTGTTTTAAGGTGTCAATGTCGATAGATATTCAGGAATCGATATGATTATGTATTTAATAAATGGTTCATTCATTATTAGATAGGTGATCATGAAGAATACGAATGTTACATGATTTTTTACATATTAATAGTCTTCAGACTATTTATCTTTAGCTAGAAGGTGTTTCAACATTAGTTTTATTTCAAATTATAAAGGCTCGTCTCCTTATCTTGATTGATATGTCCAAATTATATAATAAAATGACAATCATCTTTCAATTAACTATGATGTTTTTTGTGATCTAATTCAAACTACTTGTGCATATAATCCTACCATTTTGGTAATTTACTTTTGGATGAAATGAATGTCCATTCTACATTCTTAATGGTGAGTTTATTCTTCCTAGAGATTATTTATATTTATATTATTAATTATTATTTAAAGAAGTCCACTTTCTCACATACTATTTAAGTCTAAATTTTGAGAAAATTATAATAACACTCATGACATCAGAGTGGAGCTAAAGAAGCTATTATATAATCAGATGCTCAAAATTTTGATGCTAAAATTCATTTAAAGTTATGTAATTTTCTATATTTTGAATCCAAGCATGGGAAATTTGAAGCTTGTGATGATATGTTTTAAGACATGTTACATATAATTCATTATAATTAATAAATTATTTCTAATTCTAGAATGTTAATCTTTAGTGTAAATTTTGGCTTCAAAGTGTTTTCTAATATAGTTGAATATTATATTAGAATTATTTACCTCCCTTGTTTCTAATATAATATAATTTAGTCTATGATGTGATTTTGGCTCTACATTATATTGACTTTGATTAACTTTTTTTTATCATTTATTTGGTGCACATTCAATTTGCATTTTTTTTTAAAAAAAAATTAGTATATATTATGTTTAATTTTTGCTAAAAAAATCTAATGAAAAGTTTTAGAAATATAGCAAAAATAAATTTATGACCAAGGCAGCCTAAATTTTGTGATTAATTTTTATGTTTTTAATTTTACTAAGACATGCCTTGCAATTCAATGTAATGTTTGAACAAGTATTGGCATAATTTGACATTGAATTTAATATATCTTACATTTAATACTCATTGAGGATGTCATACGACATGCTACCATATAAATTAATCTTGGGTCAAAGATATTAGAGACAGTATTATATGTTGCAAAAAATATTTTATAAAATAATACAATATGGAAGCAATCATGGTTATATAAAATGAAATAAAAATTGGATAACATTAATAGAACTATTTAATTTATTGTATTTCAAAATTTAGATTATTTACAATCCATGAAATACAATTAAAAATTTGAGCTAGTCACTAAGCATAATTTCTCCCCGATTCAGTGTTTTTTCTTAATGATTTCACATTAAGTAGAAATTTGACAGGGTTAAAAAACAACCTCCCCCTAGTCCTAAAATAATTAATTTTGATCTATGTAATGTTGTAACAAAAATTACGTAAAATAATACTATAGATCTGCTCACTTGTATTGATTATAATGTCTCAGTTTTCTATTTGTATTTGTTTTATCCCCATGGTTGAAGCATAGCTATTTATTAGAAGTGTTGCAATACCATATGGAAAGCATTTACAACATGAATGAAAATATTTTTGAAAGATGTTATATAATTTTAAATTATGAAGATGAGTTTAATTTATTATTAATTATTTATGACATTTATGGTATTCACAAATCAGATAATATTTTTGAGGAAGATGGCCATACAATTTGACTAGTCACATACATAGGCCATGGATATAGTGTAACTAATAGATATGTATATATTTAAATATTGTGAGACTAAAAAATTTAAAAAATAAATTTTATAATATGCATAGTGGAAAATATAAATTATGAGATGGTGTTAAAACATTACTACAAATATTATATGATAAGGAATCAAGGTGAGACCCTAAAAATAAATTCAAATTACTCTTACAAAATAGTCCCACATATTAGTAAGAAGAGTTTTTCTATTTTTTGATTCTTTATTAGAATTTATTGAACCATTATAATCAAGGTTGTCCATAAATAAATGAAATAATACATGTGCCAATTGTAGAGAAGGTGGATATTCGTATTATTCTTATCTTGTTCAGAATGGGCATGTGTCCATTCAACACAAATTTGGAATACTATCAAATAGATATTCAAACAATAGTGGGTCCCTATTTGATTTCAAAAATTGGGGTGTTTGAATATTATCAATGTGATATTATTATAAATCAAGAGATGATATTAAAACATTACTACATATATTATAGATAAGGAATCAAGGTGAGACCCTAAAACTAAATTTTAATTACTGTTACAAAATAGTTGCACATATTATTAATAAGACTATTTCCATTGTTTGATTCTTTATTAGAATTTATTGAGCTATTATAATCAAGGATTTCCATAAATGAATGAAATAATACATGTGTTTATTCTATAGAAGGTAGATATTCATATTATTATTATGTTATTCAGAATGGGCATGTGCCCATTCTACACAAGAATGGAATACTATCAATGGAATATTCAAGTAATATTTGGATCCCCATTTTATTTCACAAATTAGGATATATGAATGGAATTTTTTGAAAAAAAATTAGGACTAATTCTCTATGGCATGCCACTAGTTATAATTGATTATACAACAAATGAAATATGTAGTTGTTTGATGCCATAGTACCATTGTAAGTTTATGAAGTATACTATTATGTCTATTATTCCACTAAAGAATCCCCCTATTGAGCTTGTGTTACAGAAAAATGGAAACCATGTGGATGTTAATATTATCCTTAGCTTGTTTAGAATGGGAATTTTCCAATTCTACACAATATTAGAATACTAGCAATGGGATATTCAAATAATAATAATAGGTCCCCAATTGATTTGAAAAAATGGAGTGTCTAAGTGGAAGTTATCAAAAAAACTTCTAGGTCTAATTATCCATGGGATGTCGCTAGTTATAATCGATTATTTTATGAATGGAATATGAAGTTTTTTGATGTTGTGGTACCATATAAAGGTTCTATAGTATACTATTATGTCTATTAATCCACTAAAGAATCCCTCCATTGAGCTTTTGTTATATAAAAATAGAAACCATGTGGGTGTTCATATTATTCTCATCTTGTTCAAAATGGGCATGTGCCCATTCTACACAATATTGAAATATTATCAACTTATAAAAATTATTAATGTTTGGTGTAAAAGAAGGCACAAGCCCATTCCGATCAAGATATAAAATATCATCTCCATATTATTACAACGTATTACTAATACAAAATACAATAATACAAAATTAATATCACATAGACACATGTTATCCTTATTCATATAAATTTTAGCTCTAAATCTTTATGGGATGGGGTTAGGTAAAATTGATTATACTGGGAATGGTATATGTATTTGTCTGATGTTATGGTACCATCTCAAGTTTTTTTGGTATACTTGAATCTATGCTCATAGTTTAGATGGATTGCATATAATAGGTACACGCTCATTTTTAAAAAGATAATTTTCACATCTTAAATTATGAATCCAATAACCTAAATTTTATAATGATATTGGATTCATAATTGATGATGTGCTTATTTTTTATAGATATTTGAGCATGTGCCTATACCACACTATCAAGGTAAGTCTAACTTTATAACTTAAGAATCCAATAATCTCAATGGCTTTTTTGAAAGGGGCACATGCCCATTTTGTACATGATATAAATATTGGATTCTTAATTAATAATATTCTTAAAATATTATTAATATATTAGTATAATGGGGCATAACATGATCAATTCTTACTCTACACTTGTAATACAGTTAATATATAATTTTGTATGAATGGCATACCAGACTTATTAATATGGTTTTTAATTTAATAATGTGGATTCGTGGGAATATTCCCATTACACACATGTAAAGCCCATTGGATTCTTAATTGATAATATTCATAATATATTATAAGACATTCATAGTATAGGCAATTATGTTCATTCTAAATAGGTTTAAAAGAATTGAATCAATTAAGAATCAAATCTTCTTATCTTAATGTGTACAATATATACCTCTAATTATTAATGAATTCTGATTTGGCAATCAATAAATATCAACTATTCATTTTAAGGTGGTACTATACATTCATGGAGGAATAAGTGGTATTCTTTGCCTTATACCTACTTCTATTTAGGAAGGACTACTTTTGATGTTCCACATTCATTTTCTTTGTTTCCTGATGAAGGATCACATGGAGTAATATGAAACATCGAGGATATAAAAATTGACATAGTTACTCTAAAAAATCCAAAATTGAATTAATAAGTGTTATTTTCAAAAATAAATCTATTAACTATAATTATTTTTTCATAAAAAAATATTTTAGCATATAAACATGAATCGAAAGCCGAATTTTTTTTGAAATTATCACGAGGGAGATATTTCATAAAATTTCATAGAAATGATATTAAAATTTTATATTCATTAATTTATAGGAGTAAAAGTTAATCCAAAGTAGAAAGAGAGTTACTTTATGATAATTATGTTTCCGCAATATGATAGTTACATATAGATAAAGTGAAGTTGGTGTATATTACATAAGGACTAGTTAGCATATGATATTAACTATTTTTACATGAAAACTACATCTTGTGATGTCCCTTACTTAGGGGCTCTCTTATCTGCACAAAACGATCAAAGGTTGTTCTCTCCTGGATATGAGGAGGTAATAAGTCCCACTCATCATTTGCAGCCATGTAAACATCTGCAAATGGAGAATTCCCTGCCTCCTCATCTGCTGGTACCTCTGGTTCTTCTTGAATAAATGAAGGGCGTGTAGGTCTATCAGCTGTTCTGGAGTGAGTCTGTTGTGGTCTCTGATTAACCGTAGCACTCCTATCATCTCTTTGGTCCCTGTTCTGTCCATCAGGTGCATTCATTCTCTCTAACATGGTCATAAGTCCCTGTAGTGTCTGAGCCATCTGTTGTTGGCTTGTCATCATAACACGCTGAAACTCTCTGGTGGCCTGATCAGCATCATACCTGTGGCCCTTGGGTGGGCTGCCCTCACATCTGTCACTCATGATGATCGGTCTCTGATCTAACAATTGGATACCTTCAAGCAAGGCTCGGCTGCGTGTGTTATACCTGTGTGGTCCCAACTCTTGTGGCTGCATAAGATCTATAGACCCTTAGGCTGGCAGGATTTAGCTCTGATACCACTGTGGTGTCCCCAACCAGTAGGGATATATGAAAGACACAAAACTCTGATACCAAAGACAAAAGCTCTGATACCACTGTAATATCCCCTTCTAAACAGGAAATATAGCAACACAAAAAATCTGAACCAAGATATAATAGCTGTTGAATAAATTCAGAAAGATCACAATAATATAGTCTTTTAATAACAAATTACAGATTGTATCACTTGTCCTTGTAAATTATTACAATTGCAGTCCTCTAATATGCATATAAATATGAAATACAGTCTTGAAAACCCTGGCTTTGCAAATCTGGAAGTGCAAATTGAGTTCTGGAAAGTCTCGGCCCTTCTGTGTCGACACACAGTCGCCGTCGTCGGTCGATATCTCGCCGACGTCGGTCTCTGCCGGTCGGATTTCTACCGACGTCGGTCTTCAGTCGACCGATGTCAGTCACTGAAACCCTCTATCTGCCGAGGTCGGTTCCTGCACTGGTCTGTACGAACCCGTACGGATTCTGTACGGCCACAAAATTAAGCACAACTTCCCTGTTTTCAACCCCTGATCTGAAGATATCTGTCTCTAGCACAGTAGATCTCTAGCTGTATAATTTATTGAATCAAAACATAAAGCAATAAATACCTGGAATATCTGTGATAACTTCTGTGTGAAGTTATCTCTCAAATCTGAAATTCTGTGATAACTTCTGGATGAAGCTATCTCTCACTTTGGCAATAGATCAGCTGATATTTCACAGCCTCTTAATTACACACATTGAAGAGGGAACGTTCTCCAATGCAAATGGAATCCTTGAACCCTAGGCTCAGTCTTCACAGAAGAAATTCTTCAATTTTTAATAATCAATAATCAATAGCATAAATCCATAATGGCCTCCATGAGAAACCCTTATACCCTCAAAAGATATGCTTGCCCTAATTAGGGTTTCTAAATTAGAATTAGGGTTTCTAATTAAAAATAGGCTAAATAATTAATATTTGATTAAATTAATCAAATATTAATATCTCCCTCAATACATGTCGAATCCACGAACCGATCGAAGCTAGTGAATCAGGGAGTGATTCCGCACATAACCATGCCACAATAAAGGCGCTCCGCTGCATATCAAATATCCCTAAAAAGTAGGAGCACAAGCCAAATGTGTCTAAAATACCCTGAATGAAAATCAAATGAAGAAAACCTGTGAATCAAAGTCGAGCCAAGCTCCATTATGACCCTCTATCCATCTTATTAGCCTACGAAGGTCGCATAATAGGCTAACCATGAACTCAGAACATGTCAATTGAAAAGGGGACATGACAATCCACCCCTCCTGGAATTGCTTGCCCTCAAGCAATCACTGAATGACAAATCAATCAATCCACCTGGATCCCAAATGTAGTTAGGATCTCCACCACTGCCAATTAACATGAACCCCATGCCATGTCCATCCCAACTCTCATGTAATGGCGTCACACCATCTCTTGTACTAAGATAAGCACTCCAACATCCAATCCATAAATGACAATCAGCAAGCAAACTCCGTACCTGAATAATATCTAAAACTGGATTGTGAAGGCTAGACATAGTCATATCATCATCAACCTGTGACCCGACTGTAACAGAAAGTTGAGTCCTCACCACATGTGACAACTCCTGAACTGAACTCACCTCAAGACCAAGCTCATCCTCGTACCTCTCCTGTACTGGTGCCAATGTGCTCTTGTCATCACCCTCTATCATGTTATGTGGTATAGGTACCTCCATCCGATGAAAAAACATATATCTGAAGCTGCTGCCCCGTATTGCCTTAAGAATATGTGTCGTCCCATCAACATTAAAGAGAACCTCCATGTCCTTGAGACGAAGAGTAACTTCCTCAAATGAATGAAGCCACTTCATACCCAAGACTAAGTCTATATCCCCCATGTTTACCACATAATAATCAGCGTTGAACTCATAGTTGTTCAAGCGCAATGGGAGGTCTCTAATCATACGCTCACACTTAAGAGTGTGACCATCGGCTACCTTAACTCTGATGCCCTCAAAACCTTTTGTAGTGAGTCCATGCTTCTCCACAAATCTAGCGTCTATGAAATTGTGAGTGGCTCCTGTATCAAGAAGGGTGATAACCTTCTGCCCTGCCAAAACTCCACGGAGTCTGAATGACTCATCCGACTGTATGCTGGATATGCGGGCCTCCTGTAGGTGAAGCTCTAACTCTACCTCTGCATTAGGCCCTGAAGCCTCTGCCTCTGCCCCCTCAGAACTGTTATGCTATTCGGAATCCTCAGGATCTGAATCCTCATAATATATCCACATCATACGATTCGCCTTGCCCTTAGGCCTCAAAGGACAATCGTGATGGATATCATATGGTCCTTTACAGTAGAAGCAAAGCTTCTTCCTGCGTAGATCATTAAGCACCTCACGATCCAAAGGTGGTGCTGCTGGATTGGCCTTTGAATCATTTTTAACTCCGGATTTATCTATGTTAAAATCCGGTCTCTCCGTATCCCCGTGGGAGTGCTTATGGTCTCTAGAAGAAGAAGTACCTTTGGTGTTAAATTTATTGGATGGGGCTGCCATCTCCATATCACGTGCCTTCCTCATAGCTACCTGTAATGAAGGAGGATCAAAGGCTTTGATCCAACCCCTCAATGGCTCTGTCAATCCCTCTATGAAGAGAACTACCAATCTACGCTCTGAAATATTGGGTACCATGACTGCTAATCTCTGAAACTCACCAATGAAGGACTCCAAGCTACCTGTTTGTCTCAACTGTGCCAGACCTTGGAAGTAAACCTTGGGATCTCTCCTGTCAAACCGCTCAACCAATCTATCCACAAAGTCCTGGTACTCTGTCACTTGATTATGCTGAAGCGTTACCATACCATGGTACCACCAATCATGTGCTACTCCATCTAAGTGCAAAGTGGCGTATTTGATGGCATCTATCTCTGACATTGGTCTCAACGCCAAAAAGGTGTCAAGCTTATGAACCCAAGCTTGAGCTGTCATCTTACCGCTGCCGTCAAAAGTAGTTAAAGAAAGCTTACCAGTAGCCTTCTGTAGCTCACTGAATTGGACTCTAGGTCTCCTGTCCTGTCTAGCCAATCTATAGTGCTCTCGCCTCAAATTGACAAAACGATCAAAGGTTGTTCTCTCCTGGATATGAGGAGGTAATAAGTCCCACTCATCATTTGCAGCCATGTAAACATCTGCAAATGGAGAATTCCCTGCCTCCTCATCTGCTGGTACCTCTGGTTCTTCTTGAATAAATGAAGGGCGTGTAGGTCTATCAGCTATTCTGGAGTGAGTCTGTTGTGGTCTCTGATTAACCGTAGCACTCCTATCATCTCTTTGGTCCCTGTTCTGTCCATCAGGTGCGTTCATTCTCTCTAACATGGTCATAAGTCCCTGTAGTGTCTGAGCCATCTGCTGTTGGCTTGTCATCATAACACACTGAAACTCTCTGGTGGCCTGATCAGCATCATACCTGTGGCCCCTGGGTGGGCTGCCCTCACGTCTGTCACTCATGATGATCGGTCTCTGATCTAACAACTGGATACCTTCAAGCAAGGCTCGGCTGCGTGTGTTATACCTGTGTGGTCCCAACTCTTGTGGCTGCATAAGATCTATAGACCCTTAGGCTGGCAGGATTTAGCTCTGATACCACTGTGATGTCCCCAACCAGTAGGGATATATGAAAGACACAAAACTCTGATACCAAAGACAAAAGCTCTGATACCACTGTAATATCCCCTTCTAAACAGGAAATATAGCAACACAAAAAATCTGAACCAAGATATAATAGCTGTTGAATAAATTTAGAAAGATCACAATAATATAGTCTTTTAATAACAAATTATAGATTGTATCACTTGTCCTTGTAAATTATTACAATTGCAGTCCTCTAATATGCATATAAATATGAAATACAGTCTTGAAAACCTTGGCTTTGCAAATCTGGAAGTGCAAATTGAGTTCTGGAAAGTCTCGGCCCTTCTGTGTCGACACACAGTCGCCGTCGTCGGTCGATATCTCGCCGACGTCGGTCTCTGCCGGTCAGATTTCTGCCGACGTCGGTCTTCAGTCGACCGATGTCGGTCACTGAAACCCTCTGTCTGTCGAGGTCGGTTCCTGCACTGGTCTGTACGAACCCGTACGGATTCTGTACGGCCGCAAAATTAAGCACAACTTCCCTGTTTTCAACCCCTGATCTGAAGATATCTGTCTCTAGCACAGTAGATCTCTAGCTGTATAATTTATTGAATCAAAACATAAAGCAATAAATACCTGGAATATCTGTGATAACTTCTGTGTGAAGTTATCTCTCAAATCTGAAATTCTGTGATAACTTCTGGATGAAGCTATCTCTCACTTTGGCAATAGATCAGCTGATATTTCACAGCCTCTTAATTGCACACACTGAAGAGGGAACGTTCTCCAATGCAAATGGAATCCTTGAACCCTAGGCTCAGTCTTCACAGAAGAAATTCTTCAATTTTCAATAATCAATAATCAATAGCATAAATCCATAATGGCCTCCATGAGAAACCCTTATACCCTCAAAAGATATGCTTGCCCTAATTAGGGTTTCTAAATTAGAATTAGGGTTTCTAATTAAAAATAGGCTAAATAATTAATATTTGATTAAATTAATCAAATATTAATATCTCCCTCAATACATGTCGGATCCACGAACCGATCGAAGCTAGTGAATCAGGGAGTGATTCCGCACATAACCATGCCACAATAAAGGCGCTCCGCTGCATATCAAATATCCCTAAAAAGTAGGAGCACAAGCCAAATGTGTCTGAAATACCCTGAATGAAAATCAAATGAAGAAAACCTGTGAATCAAAGTCGAGCCAAGCTCCATTATGACCCTCTATCCATCTTATTAGCCTACGAAGGTCGCATAATAGGCTAACCATGAACTCAGAACATGTCAATTGAAAAGGGGACATGACACATCTGTAGATGACTAAGAGTCAAACAAGAATTGGGAAATAAATCTTGAAGTGAGGAAGGGGTTGACAAGGTGATTACTCAAGGTCTTAGTTTTATATTCTTATTTTTTTCTGAAACTACATTTATAAATAACTTAATAAGATTACATAAGGAGATTATAAGGATTTTACATAAGTATTTATGATTTTTATTTTTATGTCACTATTATTTCAAGTTTAAATTATAAAAATGAAACCAATGTTTAAGTGAGACTGATTACAATTGACATTTAAATTTAAAAATCAAATTTAATTTACATGATGTATATAAGAAAGAAGATATAAGTAAATTTTAAAGAATAAGGAATTAAAACCTATTAGTAGATGTATTTCTTGCTCTTTGTGTGAATAAAACCTGATGTTGTATTTATTCTTATTCTTACCAACTATAAAAAACTTTCATGTTATGTTTCTTCTTCTTTTTTCCAACTAAAGAAAAAACTTCGATGTTATATTTCTTCCTATCTATGTTTCTCTATTATATTACTCCTATGTCATTCAATTAAGTTTCACTTAGCTCCTAGATGTATGTTGACATCCTTGAAACCCAAATATATATATATATATATATATATATATATATATATATACTATTAATAGGCTTTACAATGGTTTCTGTTATAATCCCTTAAACTTGACTATCTATATATGTCTTTACTATCGATAGGCTCCTTGATGGATGTTTGTATCCCCAAAACTTGACTATATTTGTCTATCTATACTATTGATAGGCTCTAGGATGGTTTCTAGTATCCTTGAAACTCGACTATCTATAGTGTTGATAGGATCCCAGATGGATGGTAGTATTCCTAAAACCTGACTCTCTATATGTATGCAATGTTGAAGCTAATATACTCTCATTCACCTCTCTTTCTATGTGTTTCATGGTTTCCTTTCTTGATTATGAAAAAACTAAAAAAGAAAACTTGATTCTTTAAATACTCAAAAATATATAATGCATCTAACTAAGAATAAATCTCACCCAACATCTGAGCATAGTAATTTCAAATTTTGAAAAATACATGTTGAAATAAATTTCATGCCTATTTTAAAATTTAAAAAACACCCTACCATAAAATTTTGAGATACGTATCAATTTAATAATTATTAAGCTTGCGAAATATAACATAGTATGTGTTTGATTTATGCTATGTTTTTCACTATAAGAGGGATTGTCAATATGGCATGATTTGACAATTGCACTTATTTGAGATGTGATCTAAATTAATTAAATATATTGTGTAGTACCTACATAAAATATTTTCAAAATGTCCACAAATCTATTCAGGAGCATGGTTAGTCTTAATAAAATATATACAACTATAAATGAAACTAATTGTAGAAATTATTTTAACACATACCTTTAATATATTAATTAGTTAATGAAAAAGGAATAAGATTTGTGGTATTTAGGCATTGTATTCTGGTAAAAGTTCCACATTTATTAGTATTGAAATTAAAATAGACATAGCCTTCGAGTGTGTACAATATTACTATAAATAAAATCAAATTTTAGACTTTCATTAAAAATAAGCCAATGTGAAATATTATAAAGTGTACTTCAAATCCCATATTTAATTGAACCATTGAGGATAACATGCTTCCTCCCATCTTATTTTGAATGTTATAAATAAAGGTCACTTTATTTTTTTTTGAATAATGCCATAATTTAAAGATAATGGGGATACTAATGATTTTTTTTTAATTCAAATTTTATTTGGTGGCTCAATCCTCCCATATTCCATAATTTAGACTTAAACTCAAAGATCTCCAATATACATTGCCTTCTAGATTTGACCATTGTGACATGATGTTTTAAATTGTCTAATAAGGGTCCTATTTCCCATATAATTAATGTCTAGAGCATGGTAGGCAGTCCATTTTATTAGGATTTCCTAGGTTTTGATAAGTCTGTTAGATCTAAGAAACTGACATGTCTGACATTAGGGCAAGCTCATTTATCTTCTCCTAGCAATTTAGACCTCCAGACCACACAATATAATTTGATTTGGTTAGGCTCTCTCAAAATTTGACATCTCTATCAGGTTTGAGATACTGACCACTCTAAATTCAATTTGACCTAATTGGATAGGACTCTTATAGGTTATGACATATCTGTTAGTAATCCACATGGTACCCTTTGATTCAACTGCTCCTCCTATATAAAACCAAAAAAAGTAATGATTAAAATAAAATAAGCATGATGAATTTAAATGCTCACCTAGTTGCCATCTAATCTCTATAGGATGCCACATATAACTCCAAGAGACTTAGACTTTGAGAACTTTGAAATGAAAACAAACATGCATTAAAGTTTTCACATTAAATATTCTAAGAAAGAAAGTGCCTAGTTTATTTTAGGATATGACCAAGATCCAACTAAGTTATCATTGAAGGTCATAGGGGATTATAACAAGGATCAACCAATAATCACAAACACTTACTACATTTGGAAAGCTAGGGTAAAAAATGGACCTTGATGATTCTCTTAAAAAGGAGCTAATAGAAATGAGACTGAGAGTCTAGGAACTATGAATTTGATCATTTTTTAGAGGGGTGCCCCACTTATCTAAATAAGGGGGTGTGTTGGACACAAAAAATCCCAAATATAATAATACAAACTTAATATCAATATAAATGTCATCCTCATGCATATACATTTTATTTCCAACTCTTTCTAGGATATTGCTAGGTATAATTGATTATATAGTGAATGACATATGTAGTTTTTTGATGATGTAATAATGTTGAAATGTTTTATGGTATACTATTATGTTTATTAATCCACTAAATAATCACCCCAAGCTTGTGTTACAAAATACTTTTTAGAAATTAGATGTTCATATTATTCTTATCTTGTTACGAATGGGCATGTACCTTTTCTACACAAGATTGAAATACTATCAACTGTCAACATTTTTTACATTGTATAGAATGGGATCATTGATAAAATTCTTATTGATTTATTGTGTAATTTAAAGCAAACACAAGCCCATTCTAAACAAGATATAAAATATCATATCCATTTACTATTACAATTCATTGTAAAGACCAAATACAATAATACATAATATCAAAAAACACATCATCCTCATGCATATACATTTTAGGTCTAATTCTTTATGGGATAGTGCTAGGCAAAATCAATTTTATAGAGAAAATCATATGTAGTTATCTAATGCAATGGCACCATTGAAAGGTTATACATTATACTATTATGTCCATTACTCCACTAAAAAATCCCACCAAGCTTGTGTTACATAATATTGGTTATAATGTAGATGTTCATATTATTTTTATCTTTTTTAGAATGGGCATGTGTCCATTCCACAAAGTTCAATATACTATTACTTCCATATTGGAAGAACACCACTAAAGAATCCCCCAAGATTATATTAGAGAATATTGGTTAGAATTTTATATGTTCATATCATTCTTATCTTGTTTAGAATGGACATGTGCCCATTCTACATAAGATTGGAATACTATCAATTGCATAGTAGTAGTATTCCACTGAAGAATCCCTCCAAGCTTGTGTTATAGTATTGTTTATAAAGTGGATGTTCATATTATTCTTATCTTGTTCAAAATGAGAATGTGCCCATTATACACAAAATTAGAATACCCACTATCAAATTATTTTATCTTATGTAGAATGGGATCAATTGATAAAATTATTATTAATGTCTTAAGTAATTTAAAACAGGCACAAGCCCATTTTGAACAAGATATAAAATATCATCTTCCTTTAATTACAATTTATTATTAAGTCCAAATACAATAATAAAAATTAATATCGATAAACACACAATCCTTGTATATATACATTTTAGGTCTAATTCTCTATGGGATGTCATTAGGTATAATCAATTATATGATGAATGGCATATGTAGATGTCTGATGTTGCACTACTATTTTGAGGTTCTAATTTATACTATTATGTCTAGTACTCCATTGAAGAATCCCCCTAATGTTGTGTTACAAAATATTGGTTATAAAGTGGATGTTCATATTATTCTTATCTTATTCAGAATGGGCATGTGCCCATTCTACATAATATTACAATACTATCAATTGTCAACATTTTTTATCTTGTGTAGAATGGGATCAATTGATAAAATTATTATTAATGTCTTATGTAATTTAAAGGAGGCACAAGGCCATTATGAACAAGATATAAAATATAATTTTTATTTAATTATAATTCATTGTTAAGTCCAAATATAATAATAAAAACTTAATATCAATAGAAACATGTTATCCTCATGCATATACATTTCAGGTCTGATTCTCTATGAGATGCCTCTAAGTACAATAAATTATACGGTGAACAACATATGTAGATGTCTGATGCCATAATACCATAACAAGGTTTTGTGTTATACTATTATGTCCAATACTCTATAGAAGAATCCCCCTAAACTTGTGTTACATAATATTGGTTAAAATGTGGATGTTCATATTATTCTTATATTGTTTATAATGGGCATGTTACCATTCTACAAAAGATTACAATACTATAAACTACATACTTGAATGATAGTAAGATACTAGATTGGAATATAATCAAAGAACTAAGACACTATAATGATAGCACATCCCACACAATCCATAAAATTAAAGAAGATCAATATTTGCACATCAAAATCAAGTCAAGCATAACTTATCAAAATTTCATATTAATTTCAATAGCCAAAATTATCCTCATTTTGGGACTAGGAGATTATAAGTATATATAATCTTGGGATGAGAAAGTCCTCATCTCTTCAAACTTTGTCTAAATTTACAAGTCAAAAATAGAAAAATGTATTGAACATCATGCAAGTCATGCATGTACCATATTTATTACCTAAAATAGAATTCTTCATCTAAAAATACAATATATACATGTAATCCCCCATTAATAACTAGTGTTACAACTCAGTTGGAATATGAAAACATGCATTTATAATTAGTTGATGTTGATGTGGCACTGCTAGAATAATTTATAA
This sequence comes from Torreya grandis, assembly GCA_037957365.1. NCBI lineage: Eukaryota > Viridiplantae > Streptophyta > Pinopsida > Cupressales > Taxaceae > Torreya > Torreya grandis. The sequence continues at coordinate 3,217,148 of JARHVA010001638.1, forward strand.
TTATAACACAATAGATGTGGATGTTAATGTGGAAGAAACTGAAGTTATAATAAAATTTAGATGTGGAATAGACACTATCACTGGAAGTAAACTCTATATTATAATTAGAAGTGGGACATGGGTGAGGCTAGTCTACATATGCACCAATGTGTATCTTGGAAGCTGAGAGCTTAGTTTATGATATGAATACACTTCTACGATAATGGTTTCCTACTTTTTTACCTCCCTCTAGAGATGGATAACATGAATTTATTTAAATTTAGCTTCTATAGTCTCAAAATTGAGCAAAGCTTTATTGAATAACTAAGGAAGCTTGTCCATCAATTTATTATGAATGTTTAATGCATTTTTAATCTCAGTATATAGTGACTCATTTTTAATGGTCTTATCCCTTACAAAATTTACCAATTGCATTATTTCATGTGTGGTTATTTAGATCGTGTCTTCAATCTCTATTCTAAAACTATCCAATGATGCCTGTAAGAGATTCTCAAAAATGGGTTTTGGCACTAATTTCCCCTATGGAGTTATAACCTAAATTACCTCATTCAATTAAAATGGATATGATTCCCCCTTATTGGTTTTTAATTGATACACCAAGGTTCATATCTCCTAATTCCATTCTAATAGGTTCTCTCTTTTTGTAGTAATGCAATGTTGTGCCCACTCTACTTCAATGGAAGTTATTAAGTTCAAGTGGGCTTAATCCCTATTTATAGTTTTCAAGCTAATAAAACTCAACTTACCATCAATGTCTTTAATTTTATCAATTATTTGGAGAATATCCCATCACTTAGTTTGAGAAGTGGATTTTAAAGATCTTATTGTGCCAATTGTATTAAATAACTTCCTAGCCACCCCTTGAAAATGATCCACAATCTCCCTAGGATCCAGAATTATACATATCTTTGGCTTCTTTGGGATAACTTGGTCAAAAATATTAAACATTTCCTTAATAACCCCTCCTATGGCATTAATAAAACTACAAGGATCTTCTCTAATCTTGTCAAGGTCTGAAGGATTTATCTTCCATTTTTAGTTAGAGAGAAGAAGTCCTCTCTCTTTTTTAACTCCACCTACTGACCCTCAATAATCATAGTTTTCCTTTTGAACTTCTTAAGGTGTTTTTTTCCTATCAAAGTGAAATTGAATTGTAGGTTACTCATGGATGACCATATCTTTCCTAACTATCTCTTCCTCTTTCCGTAGTTGCCTAATCTATGAAGGGGCATTCAAGACAACTTGTTTTGTTGGTGGAGTAGGATGAGATAACTAGGATGATTATGTTAACCCAGATCCTTCATTAACTAGAGCAAGTGGTAGAGGAGGTTATATAGCTCTAGGAGATGATGTCCCTATTACAAGAAAGAGAGGAATGACCTTCCTCTATCTAGTAACTTACTTCTAAACTGGTGTATCAATGATGAGTCAATCTTTTCTATCTTTATTGTTGATAGAAACCACTAGGGAGTATGATTGAGGAGCTTGACTAATCAACATATCTATTTAAGTGGTCATCCTAGGGTGAGTGGCAACTGTGGAAAAAATGGAAGCAGAGACTAAGTTTTAAAAATGTATTTTGGTGTTAGGTCCATACGTTTTGGGACTACTTCTACCAAAAAATGAATTGGTCACTAGGGTACTCAAGAAATTTTGAAAATAGTTGGTAATATAAGTATAGGCAACCCTTACATTCATAATTATGGTGGGTATTTCACCTATAGTAGTAAAATGAGTTATAGTGTATAAAATGGGCAATATTGATGATGCAATAATAGCCTAAGGTTGGGTTATTAAGCTTAATGAATGCAAAGAATCAAAAGAATTAGTTGTACTAATAATAATTTTAGAAATTAAAACTTTAGTTAAATAATGTGGAATTTTAGAACTTATAACTATAGTAGCATGATTAGTAGACATAGTTGCTTGAGATGGGGAGCCTTGGGGTGTACATAGGTATGACCCTTGAACTGTAATATATAGTTTTGATTGTGCCTCTCCAAATGTATCTCCATTTTAGTTTAGAAATGACTTGGTAGTAACTTAACTACCACCTCTCCTACTATTTTCTCTAGGTTGAGCCATTAATTTGATTTCCCCTGATTGATTTCTCTTCTCAGAGAAGCATTCATCCTTTGGGTCAGATTTAGTTATTTCATTATGAAACAAGAATCCTTAATTTCTATCCTAGAGATCTATTCTTATTTATTATCCATACTTATTTATTATTCCTCACTATCATAGACCTCAACATGGTCTATTATCCTTGATCCTTTCCTTTTGTCTCCCTTTTCTCTAGAGGCTTCTACAGGTTCTTCCTTTACTTCCACTTTTTGGGGAGAAATAGGTAGGGTATCGGGCTTTTTGTATAGGTAAAAATTATTTTGGGAGTGGTAGATATTGGCTTGGATGAAACTAAAATGGAAAATGGAAATGTAGAAGTGGTACCAAGTGATGCTATAATGGTAATTGTAGGCATTGTTGATGGAATGACAGGCGGTAATTAAGTGACTAGAGTTGTAGCTAGGAGAATAATGGGTGGTGAACCAAGATACCCAATAGAAGGTGGTATTTTCATTGAGGGAATCAAATGATATGAAATAATAAGAACCCAAGATGAAAGAGGGAAGACTTTCTTGATATGAAATATTTAGTGGAGGAAGGGGAAACATAGAGAATACATTAGTTATTCCACTAGGGATTATAGGCCTTTCTTCCTCAACTCTGTGTTATGGATAAACTACAAAAAAATTATATTCCTAAGAGGTAGGGCTCCCAATTCTTTATTTATTATGAATTGCCCGAGATGGGTCAGATTCTCATTTTGTTTCCCCTTATTCCTAAGGAGGAGGTCCATGGATGGGTTTAGAAATCCATTATTGATTTTCCATCCTCTTTGCATCCTCTTTGGTAATGGTGGGATCATATTGGATCTTTTGTGCTATTATCATAGACATAATATATTTGTGTACCCTTATGGCTACTTTGGAGTCATCTTTAACATTGATGAATATGCTTCCATGTTTATATGATTGATATCCATAATTAATTCTCACTTTTTCTCATATTTCTTGAGGTGTCCTATGACATTCCCTCTTGGATCCCAATTTCTGAAGGGTACCTATTTGAAACCATAATGAGTCATAATTTTATTGACAATTAATAGGTGTTCATATCATTTATACTACATTCATCCAATGCTCAGGTGGGTGAGATGGAGTGATCTTTGCTTTGCCTTCTTTAGATCAAAGTCAATGCTATCAGCTAATTGGGAAACAATTTCTTACTCAGCCACCTTATCTGACACAATCCTTGGGAGGAGTAATGAGTATGCCTTTATATCCTCAATATTAATCATAGTATGCTAGGGATATAGCCAATATTTGCCTATCTTTTTTATAGTCTTCTTTATATGATCTAAGAACTTGTATTCTTCCCATAGATGGATTTATATACTGTGGGATAAAAGGTCTTAGTTACCTTATTTATATTCTTCTTGAATCTGTGAATATGAAAAATATTGAACTCATCACACACCCTATTTTGAGGGTACACAATGGATGGTTTCTAGGGTTGATCATGAGATGTATGTGTAGTTGTAGTTATTACATCCACCACATAGGACATCATATAAAAATTCATGTCTGGATAACTCATGGGATTGGTGATCTTCAAAATCATATTGGAGCTGATAGTTTGTCCTAAGGATATAATTTTGCTAGAATTTAGAATTACATCTGTTAATGAGACCCATACCTCATTAATGTGAGCAATGGTTGGGAGACCAAATATCTTGTTTAGTATGGCCATGGCAATTTTGACCCCTGGTCTAAAGGTGATGATGGTAATACTAGATATATGGCCTTGTAATCTGAAGCTACTTGGGTTTCTATCACATTCATGTAACTTGTTGATGATGATATTGATTTGAAGCCACACATTCACCATTTGTTGTATATATATCACATATGGCAGGGGAAGCCTATATTATTTTTTGAAGGCATTCCCACTGATGTATGCTAATATCATTTTGCTTAATCTAAAATTCAATATCTTTCTAGTATCTTTTCTATTAAATAATATATTGTATAATAATTTGATGCAAGGCATTACCTCCAGTTATGTTGCTTCATTATAGATACTAATCACCTTAATTTCTAGTAAATCATCAATGTATCTCTATGTGAAGAGGAAAATTTGATACACTACTCTATAAGGTTTGACTGATTCAACCTTGTCCCAAATCTATAAATAGTGTTTGAATTCATGATGCAAAGTTTTTAAATCAAATGCCATATCTATGAATTCATGTGAATCTAGAATGGAGTACGTAAAGGGAATTGGGATGCGATATGAAGAGGCCATTGGTTTTGTTTGAAAAATACTAGATTTGTGAAAAGCTTCATAAATTCTTGGTCTTAATTGATTTTTGGATTTGTAGTATGAACTTGGGCTTTGAGTTCACAATACTCTAGATAGCTTGGTAGTAATGTAATTAGACTAAAAGTGGCAATTCAAAATATATTACTTTGGTTGTGCTAGATATGAGACTTAAAATGCATTAATTTTCTATTTTTTGTGAATTAAGTGTAGTAATAGATTTCCTTTCATTGTCTTTCATTTGATTTTCATAAAATTGACTTTTGTTGTATTCCAATGCCATGTGGCCCATTTTCATAAATTCCTAGATGCTTAGTCATTGTAATATGACATATGTCTCTTTTACACTCTTTCAAACTTGATTTTGATGTTTTTATTATTTACTTATGTGTCTACCAAAGACATGTGTATGTCTATCAATGTTATTTAGGTAGTAGAGGTGTAGTCAATCTTTACTTTACTCCTTCAAGCTATGGGCTAGAGAGATGAAGACATGTGGATAACTTATGTTACTACACATACCTGGGATCTTTCATACAAGTACCATGACTGATGTTTTCACCATTTTGTTGAGATAGTGGTATGATGACAACTGTAAATATCTCACTGATCCTCTAAAGAGTTGAGCGTCATATGTTGTGCATGGTGCTGCCAGGTTTTTGGGTTAGCAATATGATAACAAGTTATAAGATCTTACTACTCTACCTTCTTGGAGTCTTCTTTACATATGTCCATAATGATGTCACCTTTAGTTTAGTGGTATAATGACTTGTTACTTTTATCTTTATGCTTAGGTGAGTGAAATGTTTCATGTGTCAAGGATGGGCTCTAATATTTTGTCTAGGAAATGTGTAAGTACAAAGAATTATTTTTAAGACACAAAAGGATATCCACCAATTAAAATTCAATAACATGTCAACCCCATTAGTGATAAAAAATCACAAGAACATGTATGTAAGAATTTAAAGGAAACCAAAGGCAAATAATAAAGAATGTAATGTAGCTTGTGTTATAGATTATTGGTTAGAGTTTTGGATGTTCATATTATTCTTATCTATTTTAGAATGGGAATGTTACCATTATGCACAATATTAAAATACTATCAATTACATACTGGTAGTGTAATATATGATATAATAATACCTCCTATCCTAGTCTCCTAGCCTACACCACCCCAATGGACCTCGTTTTATCATGAGGCCAAATGTGGATTTTGAGCTTCAACTAATACAGGAGATGTGCCAAATATAGATCATGTATTTTGGCACAATCTAAATTTTAATGTTATTTTTTACTTTTGTTTCTTTTATGATTTTAATTTTGACTCTTTTGGATTTTTCCATTCCTCCTCCATAAAGATTTGGATAACAAATCATGAGTGAAATAGGTGATGAATAAAAGAGAGCTTACACTTGGTCACTACATAAAGGGTCCTAAAGACCAAGGTTTCTAAATAATCCTAGACTTACCCACAAGTAAGTATGTAATCTCAAAATTAACCTATGTGTGCCTTAAATGAAAGGAAATAAGGGGATCATGAGAAATACATCCATGTAATAAGTGATACAATGATCAATATGCTCGTATTTGATCACAAGGAGGTAAAAATAGTGATATGAAAGGGATGGGGATATGTTATGATAGTCATGTCACTAATAAAGTCCTAATAACCTACAAAGGATATAACACAAGCACCAAAGAAAGTAAAATTCATCCCAAAAGAGGTGAGAAAGTAAATAGCCATCACAAAAGAGGTGGAAAGTAAATGATCATCCCAAGAAAGGGGGAAAGTAAATAAGGGTCAAATAATCATAAAGATACTAAGGAAAATAATTACATAAATAGTTAAAATGATACCTAAGAAACACAAAGGAAACAAAGGCCAAATGTCATAAAACTAAATAAACAAAAAGGAAAAAATGGTGTTAATAAAATGAAACCAAATAACCCAAAGGAAATAATGGTGCTAGTAAATTGTGTTTTTTAGGAAGACCTGGTCCTATCTGAGGTATTATATTGCAACTCATAAACTATAAAGTGAAATAAATCCAAATAACCTAAAGGAAATAATGGTGTAAGTAAAATAAAACTAAATTAAATAAATAAATATGAGACAAAAATAATATGCAAAATATATGATAATCTATATATCAAAGGTGATCATGTGAAATATATTCTTATGTGTCTCAAAAGGTTTATTAAAGCTGGATTTTTTTATTATGTAATGTAGAATAATATTGGGCATCATAGGATGACCTAAAGTGTAATTTTGTGTAGGGATGGACATCAAAAGATGCCCCAAATTATGAAGTTATATGTGGATGGGAATTGCAAGATGCCCCAACATGTGATATGGAATAAGGTGAAGCTAAGCTATTAGAATGAGTTTCATTAGTTTGGTAGATGTATTTAGAGATAGGTAAATGTGTTGGTATGTTATATTTTGAGGATGTTTAAATTGACATAGGACATGTATGAGATCTTTGAAGAGGTCTATAAGGTAAAGGAGGACCATTTATGATGCCCTTTCAAGTAGGCATTTGAATTAGGTGTTCCTTTGGTTTGGGTGACCTAAGAGGTTGAGTATTGACAAATAAAACTATTGTCATTTAAAATATACACCCTTGGATTTTTTATAGCATGGGAAGCTTTGTGGTAGGGTGTGGATCATGCATATTTTACACAAGGTGTAAAAGTATCTAGCATTAGGTGTAGAAGTGTTATCACTCACTTACATGCATTGAGTATAGATTATCTCATTGCAATGATGGGAATGTCCCCAAGGTGTGGGACCCTTATGATCCTTGGGATAAGCCTTTATAGTAGGTTAGATTCCTTCTATTCTAAGTGCACTTGGTTTAGGACCTATGCACAGACATAAAGAGAAGAAAGGTAAATATACCATTAATCTAAACCTAAGATTTTGAGGGAAAAAAGAGGAAGAAGGTAAGAATTTCTTAAAAAATAAAAGGTGATGCACCAAGAATAGAGCAATCACTCCCACATCCTTAGACACACTAAAAATATTTTAGAAAAAAAATTTATCACATAGACTCCACCATGGACACTTCAAATGCATAAGTATTTTTCATAGAGGCATGGGAACACAATGCAACACTGAGAGGGATGATAAATGATCCACAAATAATTTATACATAGACTTATATGTGCATATAATATGACATGAAAATGAGTTCCAAGTTCCACACAAAGGTTCTAGGAATGGATAATGATGAGAGGGGTAAACATTACCCATTGAAAAAGATCAACAAACACAAATCACACATAGAGTATAAGAAGAATAGAGGGAGGTGAACTTAATTCTCATTAACATGTGAGGTCTAGCTAACAAAAGTGTTGTTGGAGGGTAAATTATAGCAATATGAGGTTTCTTAAAACATGTCAACCCTTCTTACAATGAATAACAAGGATTTTATAAGGGATCATGCCCTTTTACAATTAATGTGCCACTTAGGGTGGTAGATACAATCTTTTAGTTCTATTACGGTGTCATGTCCATGCTTCTTAAATTTTTTCTGGTGATATAAATATAGGAGTTGGTGGTAGAATTCTTTTAGGTCCACATGCATGTTTGAGAATGGAAGATCTTTGGAATAGTTAGAGGGGTGGCATGTGATCATGTTTTGACATCTAATAGCCTTTTTTAGATTTATTTATCCTGACAAGGCCTCGAATGCCACTCAACTACTTTTCAACTACCTCTTTATATTTCACTACCACTTTTCAATCACTATGCAAATCTCACTTAGACTATCACATCATTATTGTGCATCTGATGGAAAATAATGCCTTACATCTTTTACAGATATTTCATACTGAGAGTTGCATAGGTAAGATATGCAATGGGCTACGAGTTGATGAAGGGCATAGATGTAGAAGTCCTCTATGAGGTTTACATGAATTTTAATTATTTGGTGCTAAATACCCCTTAATAATTATCTGAAGTCTTTATTTTATACCTGACGCCCATATTAGTTAGCAAAGTAGCATGTGCACAACATAGATTGTAACCTATGATTTATGAGAGCGTAGAAGTGGAATGGAATTATTTCTTGTGCACCTCTCCTTATGTTATCTGAAGACTAATAGCTCTATGCCTTTTAAACCTACATGCCATGTAGCTTGTGTGATGGATTATCCCTATATGGTGCATGTGTTGTAAATCACTCATGAGAATGAATCAATACTTAGCTGATTTGTAGATTTACACTAATTGATTTAAGCATGGGCATAGACTAGAAGTGTTGATACGCAATCTTACCTTAAGAAACTCAACACTTTTGGGTGTGCAAACATTCTTTGGGATTTTTTTGATCTCCACACAAATTGGGGGTGACTTAGAGAGTCAAAAATAATGACCCATTTTAATTTCTTCATATTAGCTATCCTTTCCTTATTGGTGTAGGAATAAGGATCAACTATGGTTTGAATAACATTAGTAGATGAGGTGGAGGTATGGGGTAAATTTTGTTGATCATTAGGTCAGTAATGTTGATGTGATTCTTTAGATTAGATTTGTGATGCTTGAAGATAGTCTTGATAACATTATTTTTTTAGAGTATCAAGATTGAAATGTGGACCAAGTAAGGAAGTAAGAATAAATCAGTGAAGATCATGCCAAACATCATGGGAATGAATGATCGTAACATTACATTAACAAAACTTATAAAGATTGTACCATTTTTGAGGAGGTTTATAAGGATCAAAGTTCATGGGTTTAGAGGGTGTAAATTTCTTCTTAAGTTTTAGACTCAAGGGAGGGTGGGTGGTATTAAAATTGGTTGAATTAGATGCTCCCTTTTGAGTTGAGGGAGGCTCATAATAATCAAAGTTATGAGAAAATGATAGGAAAGGTTCCTTAGTAGTTTTTTGAGGTGATTCAAATTGATTCATAAGAAATTCTTGCCTTTTTTGCTTGGTCTAAGGCTTCTTCTAAAGTTTGAGGGGAAAATATGTGAACTTTATATTGAGGAAGATATTGAAGACTGGTAACAAATATTTTTAAGAGAGTATCATCATTCATGTTATGGTCAATTTTTTGAGCTAAAGACTTACATCATTTTCTGAAATTGTGAGTATATTCATTGGGAAGTTACTTGGCATTGATGAAATGCCTAAGGTAATTTTCAAAATGGTTATTATGTTGGAATTCCTTCACTAGAGCATTGACTAAATCCTCTAGTTATGATCTGGAATGTCTAAGAAGTTGATTATACAATTCAAGTGCATCACCAGCAAAGGTTTTGCCTAAGATCTTGGTGGTGGAAAAGGTGTTAGTATGAACCCATTCCTTATAGATAATACCAAAATATTTAAGAAAGGTAGTGGGATATTTAATTCAATCATATGTGATACAGTCAAAGAGATGTTTCCAATGTCTATGGATGCAGTGAATTGAGATAAAGGTTCATTTTAAATATGTTGAAGCATTTTCTTATGTAAAGGGTGTTGAGGGATGGGATTCCCATTGACATTTATAAGAGAAGGAAGGACAAAATTCTGATTTAGTTGAGACATGATGACTTGAAGTGGTTGACTAGTCATTGTAAGATATTATATTGCATTTGCATTATTTGGGAATGGTTAATTGTTTGCATAACATTAATTTGTTAAATTATTTGAGAAATAATTTGAGTTGTATCAATGGGATGATTTTGATTGTTAGTGGTAGGAGGTGGAATTTTAGGGTTGGTATGAGGATCAATCCCTATATTAGTAGTAGGGGATGGATTGTTGGGTGGAGGGTTCCCAACATTAGCAGTAGGAGGAGGAATAGGATGAATAACCTCAATTGTATTACATTATGTAATAATTGGTTTGGGATTAGAAAGGCATGAAGGAAATAATTCAATAGTTTCATCTAAAGTGATAAATAAATGAGATTCTGATCTAAATCCATATTTATGTAATGTTCTTTACTAATTGGATATTAAAAAGATGACATCATTATGAAATAAGATTAGGTAGCTAAAAATATTAAGAAAACTATAAATTATTGATCTTTGAAGCTGAAAATAGAACTATAAAACTAAATTAATTAACAAAATAAAAATTCTAAGTAGGTAATAAGGAACCTCAAAATTGAACAAAGTTGACTAGGTCAAATTTATCTGTTGAAAAAGTTTAAGATCTGGGACCAAAACTGAGTAGTCCTGCTTGATGTAGTCTTGTAGACACAAAAAAATAAAAACATCTAAAATGAATTGGGTCAACTAGATTGACTTAGTTTCCTAAAAGTAATGTTTTTTAAAGACATAAAAAATGAACTAGGTCGTCTAAAACAACTTAATTTGTTAAAACTGAAAGTGAAATTTTTAAAAACATAGAAAATGAACTAGGTTGAAAAGAATGACCTAGCTTATTTAAACTGAAAGTGAAAAATTGTATAAATGAATTGGGATGACCAGCATGACTAAGTTTCCTAGTTAACTTAGGATGAATAACTTATAAAAAGATTATGGAACTAAGCCAACCAACTCAATCGAGTTGACTATGGAAGAAACCTGCAAAAGACTATAGAACTAGGTCAACATGCTTGACATAGTTTGAAAACATACATATAAAATGTTAAATTAGGTTGATAGGGTGAATCTAGTTGAATTTAAATTAAAAAAATAAAAAAAATATATGCAAGATTTATATTTGCATCAGGTTCACCAGAATGTATACAAGCAAAATTAAAGTTGATCTACAAATCAATCCTAACTCAGAAAATATAAATTAACTAAGTACATTACTAACAAAACTTATGATAATTAGGTTCATGAATAATATGGATCTTCTAAACCTATCTAAGGGATATCTTATCATATAATATGGATAGAGAGGGTTCTAAAGCCTCTAGTCAAGAAACACTACATAATAATCCTAGGTAGGCCTAATAATGCATTAATAAAGTAAATATAATCCAGTGCTCACTAAAGCTTGTGGCACAAATGGGTGATAAACATAAACAATAAACATGAAAAGTAAAACTCTACTCAATTCAATGTATATGTAATCTTAACCAAGTAGAGAAAATGCATTCATTAGCCATTATTCATGAAAATTTATCTACTAAAATAGAGGAGTAAGAGTTAGGAATACTTACCTGGAAGATGAACCTGTCAGGCCTCAACCTCTCCCTTAGCCAATGGTGCTTTGAAAGAGGTTTTTGTGTATTGTTTAATAATTTAAACATGGAAAATTGACTATAGCCTAGCCAATGACCTCCTAGTGAATCTCAATATTTCACAAGATAAAGGTTCTCATCCAAGAAACATGAAACCCTAAGCAATGAATACTCAAATATAATGGAAGAAATAAAGATAAAGAAGCACAAATGAATACTTCTTTCTATTGTAAATGAGGTGAAATATGGGTGTATATTCCTTGATTTGACCCTAATCCCTTTCATAATTTTAGTCAATGAAATTAACCTAGTCAACCTTGTTAGGTGTAAAATAGAGCCATTAGGTCTTGAACTAAGTTGGCCTAGGCCAACTCAGTCCCATAATGTGTGCTATTAACAAAAATAGGTCAACCCATTTGACTACATTCAATAAGTGGTAAAAATGGGTTTTGCTTACGTAGAGTCTATTTGAGGTGATGAATTTCTTAGAGAAGTGTGTGAGCAAGGTGTTAAAGCTTAATGAAACATATAAGAGGGTCTTGTATTAGTTTTAGGTGGTGGTAAAGGGAACAAAAATCTTGTAAAGAACTAAATATCTGCCCACCCCTTTCCTAGTGCACCCTTTAAGGTGTGGACTCCTGGAGATTGAGACTCAACGGGTTACTATAAAAGATAAAGAATCAATAATTGATCAAGTTTAAAAATATTGTGTGTATGCATTTATGAATATGATGAAGAGGATGTGTTTATGGAAAATAATTTTGGATTAGGACAAGGAGGAGGACAAGGAGGAGGAAGAAGAAAACAAGGAATCAAATTGTTCTCTATTACCTAAAGATTGTACTTTTTCATATGAATTTTTGGAAGAGGAGGAAGAGGAGGCATATGAACACTAATCATGGGATGATGCTACTTTGTTAGAACACCCATGATGAAATTATGACAATGATGACAACATGTGATTTTATACTTAGTCATATGATAATTTCTATATATTTATATTAGTATTAGGGTTGAGTTATGGAGTACCCATATCCTAAATATGGTATCAAATATGTAGTAATTAATAGTGGATTCTCATATTACAAATTATGTTCTTATTTCAAGGTTGTGGAGGTTTCTCCCTCAAAGTGGATCAATCATATATTTCCAATATTTTAATCTTTTATCAATCATTTATATGGATCAATTTTATTGTGCTCTTATTATTGTAACTTATAGTAGTAAAATATATATTTCCAACACAATTATCTCATTGTGTGAACTCGTGAGATATTGAAAATTAAATATTACATAATTAAATATTTTTAAAAAATATACCAAGGGATTCTAATGCCTCTTATTTTTGTAAGATAACATATATTTATTTTTTATTAGAATGAAAGTAAATTAGTTTCCTAGTGTCTTTACGTTTTTCATAGTTTTTATTTGCTAAATATTATTTAAATATAATTTTATTTATACTCAAAATTAAATAACCTATTTAAAGTGAAAGATAAATAAAAATAAAATAAAATAAAATATATATATCAATTTCATCTATGGACCATGATTTATAATCTATAATTTTTTTAGCAAAAAACTTAGGTCAGTTGATTTCTTTTCGACATATGTTAAGTTGGTAAAGTAAAAAGTGTACCAAATAGGTTTGAGTTTATTTTTTGGTTTGTATGAACATAGATTTGAAATTATTGTTCAATTTATTTATTTATTTATTTATATATTATTAGGTTCATGCAAAACATAGGGTCAAATTTTTGAAGACCTTAAGTTCACAAAAACAATTAGGAAAATCTTCTAGATAGGTTTGGGTTTGTATATAGAATTTAGATATGCGGTTTGTGTGAAAATATTTTTTACTGTTTAGTGAAAACTTTATTTTACATGTTTTATAAGTTATTACTTTAATGGTTAACAGGTTATATTTCTAATTTTTGGTCATATTTTTACTTGTGTGTGTTTAATTCATATAAGATGACCTTGATAAATAATTATTAATCTAATAAAATTTAATTTCTCATGTATTTTTTATAATAATCTAAAATAAATCATTGTAGGAACATTTTAGGTATACATCTCAATGTCTTGTTCATTCCAAACATTTCATTCTATCATTGTTAGTATATTCGCCCAATAAATCTTGAAAGCCAATGATAGGAAAATAAAAGACAAATACAGGGAAAATGGAAATAAAAATAAATTCAACCCCAATTTTAGTTAGTATATTAGGAGGAATGGTACATAAATCATGCATTGTCAATTAGTGCACAATCTTATTCCAACAAAGAGGAGAATCTGGTAAGTTATATTCTGATTTTGAAATATAACTTTTATTTCATTTAGGATTTTTATTTTCTACATTATTAATATAATTTTATTTATTTTCATTTGAGGATGAAGTAATAAGGTAATTTTATAATATAAAACCTAAAACCCTCTCCAAATTAGAGAGAACTTGTTTAGATGGAAATAGATTGAAGAAAAAGGTGGGTAATGTTTTCACACCATGTAGTCTAGAAATGAGGAGGAAGCTAAGCATACAAGATGTCCACATTGATTATGGCATACCTTTTTACACCCCCATGGTTACCCTACCACTCATAATTGAATTTTTGGCATGCCCCTTAAGTGTCATTTATTATCCTATGGTATGTTGACATGATCATTTGGTTCAATGAGGATGGGGACATTTGGATATGTGTAGATGATAATTTTTATGGAGTTTCATTGCCAAGTGATGAGGGACCTTTCCAACACCAAAGCCATAACCAACCTTTATTTACCCTTGTTCCCTAATGAATGCAAGAAACATGCACTTAACATCTCATTAAATTAGTATGGATAAAATATCATTAAGAGGAAGACCCCCATGTACATAGGGGATGCTTTAAGAAGAGTGAGAAATGAAACCTACCAAAAAAAACTAAGTCCCAATGAATATATATATGTGTACCACTTATTATACCAAGAAGGAGTGAATAAATATGATTAAAAAATAGGAGGAAAATTAAAGAAGGGATATAGAGAAAGAAAACAAATATAGGTGTCTCAAGGTCACTGAAAAGAAAGTTAAAATGAACCCTAATACTCATTATATAGGGAAAAGTGCCTTAAAGGAGTGCACCCTAAGTTTATATGATTTTGATATTTTCTCTTTATTTTTAGTTTAATATTTATTCATTATTGAATAATTAATTTTATATGTTTTTAATTTGTTTTACAAAATGAAGTATTTGAATGTAGACCAATTGAAGAAGGCATTCAACACCTTAAAAATAACACCTTGAAATAATATTTTGTCATGACATATGTAAGCTAATTATTCTCATTTAATTTTTTAGATGTTACCCATTTTTTATTCTTTAGATTAAAATAAGCCCTCTTCTTACTAATGTGGAACCCAGCCCAAACACATTAAGAGGTTTGGGTCTCCCCCTGGCATACACAAGAAATAAGAAGATACAACTCACTAGGAAGACAAAAAGGACATTGCAAAAAAAGGAAATAGTCGTGAAAAGAGTAGAGAGGACCCAAATAAATGGGATCAATAGTGGAAAGATATACAACCACTTTTTCCTGGTACAGGAACCATTTGGTTTTAGATGGACTGAAAACCATCCTGGGCTAATGGAGCAAAAGGCCCAAATCTCTAAAAGACCCATCAGGATCCCTAAGGGGACACTACATTCCAGAGTCTAACTAGATTCATAACCATCTTGGGCACAAAAGGAGGCCTAGGTATCTAGTACAATAAAGTGGACTCAATTGAAAGAGGAAACACAAGATGATAGAGTAACAATTACTTTGGACGGGTCCAAGAACCAACCAATTTTAACTGGATTTAAAACAAACATGGGCTAAAGGATAAAGAGGCCCAAGTCTCAAAAGGAACCATCAGGGTCCCTATGGGACCCAAACCCAACCAAGTTGAAAAATAAACCACCAATCCAATATTTGAGTGGATCCAGAACCAACTTGAGCATAGATGGAGGCCCAAGCCTCCATCCCAACAAATGGAACCAACTAAGTTATTTTTTATTCTTTGTTATTTAGTTCTAATTTATTTTATTTTCAAGAAGTCAACTTTAAAATATCACAACTTAATAATCACATATGTATGTAGCAATGAAAGAAGGTTATGAAGCACTTCTAAGACACATCTATAGTGAAGCAGACATATAATTAAGTAATAATTAACTACTTTTATAAAAGAATAAATAAAATACTACACTAAAATTATAATATTAGGTTTTAATGATATTTAATCTAGGTTTAGAAACTTGGAATTAGGTTATTTATTTTAAACTAATGGTTAAATTAATTTAATTCAATTTTTTATATAGGAACATTGGGCATATATTGATGTACACCTTATCATGTATGTTATTTTTTAAATTAGTATATTTCAATATTTTTTTAATTTAAAAATTGGTTTATAATATAACACTTGTTTTGAATACCTAAAAGAGATGTACGACACATGAGTATGATGATGATGATGATGATGATGATGATGATGATGATAATGATGATGATGATGATGATGATGATGATGATGATGATGATGATGATGATGATGATGATGATGATGATGATGATGATGATGATGATGATGATGATGATGATGATGATGACTAGCAAGAGGAAGAGGAGGATGATGATGATTATGAGGAGAAGAATGATGATGATGAGAAAGAAGGAAAGTATTGAAATTATTTTTTCTTTTATTTTTTGTGATGGGATGGTTCCCTTAAAATATTATTTGATAATATTAAATTTATTTTTTAATACAATGGTTGTGGACATTTCATGAATAATATAGTGTTCTTTAATTTTCATGATGAATATGAGTTTTAATTTTATTTGAACTATCTTAAACAAATATTTTATTATTGAAATTATTTTATAATATTGAAATATTAATTATTATATGTTATTGAAAAATCAATTAGTTTAAATACATATTTTATATCTAATTGATAATTAAGGAATTTTATTTAAATAATGATATTCATAATTTATATTTTATATATTATTTATAAAATACTAGTTGAGACTGCATAGTGTATTGAATTGGCATCAAGTAGTGTAGAAGTTACATTTTGATTCATGATTATTGTTGAGATTTCAAGCCACCTATTAGTTCATCATCAAGACAAGTAAGGTGCCAAGAAGAGTCTCCCAACCTGAAATGTATAAATACATGTATTAGTGCAGAAACATGCATGTGAAGATGACATAATGTGTTAACAATTATTAATTAAAGGTAGCCAATAATGACTAATTAATAAACCATCATTTTTATTCAAGAATTTTTTTATTTTAACAATTTCAATAGCCACTTTTATTCTCTTTTTGGACCAATTGTCAATTTTTGCCAAAATGTTTTAGCCTAAAAAGTTAATGGGATGTTTGGTAAGTTGATAGTGTTCAATTAACATTGACTTGTGAGTTATACTATGTCTAAGATCTATGTAATGATCTTTAATCCTTGTACAAATTTTCCTCCCAATTTCACTGATGTATGGGTTTCCACAAGTGCATGAAATTTCATAAAAAAAAAGCTTATGTGAATTAGGGTTAATAGGATCTTTTATCAAATTAAGGATTTTTTTTAATGTTGTTGGGAAGCAAAAATATAGTGCTAATGTTCTTCTTCTTTAAAAATCTTTCAATTCTATCAGTAATGCTTTGAATGTAAGGGAGGAACATCTTTTATTCTTCTATGTTGTTATCATTGTTATGCCTTTGAGTTCTCCTTTGTTTCTACTCTGCTCTCATGAAATTTTTGTTAATCTATAGGGTTGAGTGTCCATTGTTCCTAAAAACCTATCGCAAATCCTATTTTTATTGTTCAATGTATTTTTTTTGAGATCCTCATGGCTTTAGTTAAAAGAGTGTTTAGGAATCCCATTTTTTGGCTTGGTTTGTCATGAAAATTTGCATGAAGGCATTGGTCAGTATGTGTTTTATTCTTGTAGTATTTATGGGTTAAGATACCATCCTAAATTATGATTACCATAACATCTAAAAATGGTACGGATTTAATTTATTCAACCTCCATAGTAATTTTATGGAATTTGACTGCATATTAAGATGTTTAACAAACTTAACATGATGCAAAATTTTCTTGCCCAAATACAATTATTTTATAGAAAGCACATACATGAAACAAAATTCAAAATCATGATGTTAAATTCACTGATGCAAAATACTCTTATGCAAAGAATGCCATAAAAATTACAAATATGGCTCCAAACCATTGGCAAACATGGTGTTATAATTTTTTAGCTGATCCCATCACAAAAGTTGACATAAAAACATGATAATATACTAGTGTAATGTCCCAAATTTAGAATCCATTATTATTAAACTAGCATCTTACTTTGGGTAGCTATTAAAACTATTCACAAACAATGTCTAATCTAACAACTTTAAGATCTACATATTCCAAAACATTTGGTGTTTCTTTTGATGAAATTTTATGAGAATGTGATTATCTAAGTCTAAAATCTTATTGGTTTTACATAAGATATCAATAGCGCCATTGGTGTTTAACATGTGTGTCCACTTTGTCCTACTTCATGTGGTCTTTACATAGACAAATGAGAGTATGTCATTGTAAGTTTATGGAAAACAATTGATGGTTATTTCTTTATGACATAATCACAACTATTTTATTATTTGATGATGACATTATTCTCATGTCATCTATATAGGCCTACAAATGTATCTTAAAATTCTAAGCTTATTTTGTGATATTCATGGTTTACTATGAGCTTAACTAAAATAATTGTCAGTTTTTCAACACAACCAAGAAATTCAAGATCATAATAAACTAATCCCATTTATAAAGGATGTTTGGATGAAATGGTTTTTTCCTATACTTACCTTGGTGTGCCTTTCAAATAACCTCCCTTCAATATGTTCCCTACCTTAGAAGAGAGATTATAAAAGAGGTATGTTGTAATGGGTACACATTATAGAAAATGTTTCTAGCTTCAATTTCAATATGCCAAAGAAAATTGTGTATCTTCCAAACTTTAGTGTCACCAATAATATTGCATGGTTGTGAGATTTGGGGGCCTAAAATTCATAGTGCTAGTTGTGATTAGGCTGATAGAGTTATTATTTTCATGTTATCCAAAAACTTCATGGTAAAATGGTTAGTACCACATGCAAATTTTTTGAATTACACATCTACCCCTCTCATATTTTAATTATTTTGCATGTAGTTATTTTTTTATTCATATATTAAGATGTATGATGGATGCAACAAGAAAGAATAAAATATTTCCATGGAATGATCTTCAATCATGTATGATGTTATGTGAATAAGAGATCAAGAACACTTGGTGTGAAAAATGTACATATTCTTTATAGGGAGTTGGTATTAATATCAATCATTTGACTTCTAATATATTGTCTACCAATCCTTCCAACATATTGAAGCTATAACCAATAAAAGTATTTTTGGAGTACTACTACTTTATTTTATAACCTGAAGTGACATGCAACTTGACTATAGCTTGCCTCCCAAATCATCTTCTATCATTATATTTTTGGAACATATAGGTGTCCTAAGTGACATATAAGTCTTTTTTAGGGATGTTATTATACAACATGTTGTCCCATATCTAGTGTTTGATAAATGGTGTAAAACTCATGATCAATAACATAAAATACAAACCATGAAAAATATACACATTCCCTAGGGAGTTGATATTAATATCAATTATTTGACTTCTAATACATTTTTTACCAATGATTCTAACATATTGAAGCTTCAACCAATAGAAGAATTTTTGGAGTACTACTACTTTCTTTTCTAACCTAAAGTGACTTGAAAATTGACTATAGTTTGCCTCCCAAATCATCTTCTATCATTATATTGTTGGAACATATAGGTGTCCTAAGTGACACAAAAGTCCTTCTTATAGATGGTACTCTACAACATATTGTTCCATATTTAGTGTTTGATATATGGTGGAAAACTCATGATCCCTAGAATACAATACAAACCATAAATAAGTCTCATGGCTATATGAATCTAGGACTAATGGGTAGGTGCATAAAGTTGTGGTATGCTTCTTAACATTTTGTGTGCTTGATTCAATGATTTTAGAGTATGAGAATGTTACAATTGTCTTTTACTCTTATATTTTGATCATGGTCTTGTTAGATTTGTTCTCTTTATTAAATATGTTAGCAAAAAGTTTTATGTTTTAATTAATTTAAAACATTAGCCAATATGAAGTGGCCTTATCTAAATAAAATTGCTTGTCAAACAATGCATCTATGGTATGTCCAATACAACCAGTTTTAGATATTTAGGTATAAAGAGATCTGTGTATGTATAATTTGGAAATGAAATTATATATTATCGGGATAATATATCCTCTACATGATTTTTAATGTAGATATTTATAATTATTATTGAGAAGGAAAAATCGATTATTTATATAAATACATTTAATTATTTCTTAAAGGTAAATATGATGGATAATATATATATATATATTATCCATCATATTTACCTTTAAGAAATAATTAAATGTATTTATATAAATAGTCAATTTTTCCTTTTATATATATATATATATATATATGTTTATTTGTTTGTTTGTTTAATATTAAATTTTAAATATGAATATATTTTTATATACATTTGTAGTTTGTGGTATCAATAGCAGAGTAATGGATTTTAAGAAAGATGTATTTTAAATAAATATTTGGGAGAGGAAGAATTTTTTAAACATAAGAGTTGAGTTGTTGAATATAGAGTTTAGAGACGTTGATTAGTATTGTTTATACAAAAATATTATTTTATTATATTATCTTTAGTTTAGAGATGTTGATTAGTATTGTTAATATAAAGAGATTGTTTTATTATATTATCTTTTGAAATATTAAAAGATGGTTGTTATTTATAAAATTTATTAATTGTTAATTCAATTAAAAGATTAAATAAAAAGAAAAATTATAATCATAATGAAAACTTTATCCCTAAAAAAACTCTTAAAACCTTTTTTTACCTTATTGCAGGATGTTACAATTAATTAAACATTACATCTTTTATTTTTTTAAATGAAACCTCAACTTATACCATTTATACATACTTTAAATCCTAACCATTATGTTTTACTAAATCAAAATTTATAAAATTTAAACTATGTTATAGAATATTGTTATGCTTTACATTTTGTGATTAGTGAAGCCAAATAAAAATAAAAATAAAAAATGGCATTTTAAACATCGTTAAAACCTAAATAATACATTTAATATATAAAAACACAATGTTAGTCTGAGATACCAATCATTTCATTGATATTCTACAAACGTGTAAAATTAGTGAATGCATCAAATAGGTTAATGACAAGTGGGTGAAGTTCATGTATTTCAAAAGATTTCCAAGCCCCTAAAGACTATAATTTGATATGGAATACAACTATTCATGGTCATTTTAAATATAGAAATTTCAATGGAATTATACAACATAACATATTAACTCTGAAATATCCTCATCAAATCCTTTCTACCATATGAACACATACTACCAGCTTAAACACTTGAAAATCAACTATGCATGTCTAACCGATCAAAATATAAAATTAAAATAGAAATTGGGGGTAATGTCATTGAAGTCACTCCTTTGTGAAGCTTTACTTGAAATGAGATGTTGCAATTCGCTTCAATCTCAAAGGTTTGTTGTAGATCTTGTAAGGTAAGGCCTCATGTTGATATTTTTTTTTCCTTTCAACTCTATACAAGCCCATTGTTGTGATGTGTTCCACACAAACTTGGCCTTTGTCATACCTACGTCTTTTTTCACCTTGTGCTTCAATTGGTTGTACTTCATTCAAGGGCCATGAAAGATGAGAGAAACCAAGCACAAATTGATGGTAAAATTTAGATAACCTTAAAAATCTGATGATTTCTATAAGTATTGTTAATGTTATCCATTCTTTAATGATTTTTATCTTATATGGGTTAACATGTATAACACTATTATCTACGATGTATCCATTATATTTTACATTTTGCAAAGAAAATGAACACTTGTCCTTGTTGGAATATATCTTCCCATTACATAGGGTGTCTATAACTTGTCTAACATGTTGTAGGTTCTCCCATGTATTTATTAAAATAAAGATGTCATCTAGGTAAAAAACCACAAAGTAATCCATGTAGGATTGTAAGACATCATTCATCATCTGCATAAATGTTGCAGGTTCATTACTCAAGTTTAATGGCATGAATAACCATTCAAATATACCTTCCTCAAGCTTGAATTTTTTCTTCCATACGTCACATGGCTCAGTGGGACTTGACGGTAATATGATTTTAAATCAATATTTATGAATAAATTTGATCCATTAAGCCAGTCTAGGAAGTCATCAATGTGAGGGAGTGTATACATGTTCTTGAAAATATATTATTAAGAGCCTTGTAGTTAATATAGAGTCATCACGTCTCATCCTTATTTTGAGCTAATATAATTGGGTTTGTTGAATATGGCCTTTTTGTATTAACTCCTAGATTAGTTACTATTGGCCATTTTTGGACCACATACCAAATTTTGCCCAAGTGTGAGAAGGTAGACATTCAAGCAAAAATGGCAAGTTCAGAGAACTTCAAGTTTTTTTTTGAAGGAGAAGTCTTTGGGTTTCCATAGGAGCACTACTTAAAAAATCTATAAGTAATTATAATTTGAAACCCCAAATCATGTAAGAGGTTTGGAAAGATTGATTTAGTTTGGGCAATGCATTTTGGGTTTCTGGGGGTGCACTACTTAATTACTTCATAAGTTGTGAGCAGTCAGAAACTCAAAAAAATTAATGAGACATAAAAAGCCTATAGAATCTCAAATACTTCTAGATGGACAAGTTAAAAGTAAGTAAGATTGGAAAACCTAAATTACTCTGCATAGAGTAAATTAGGTTTCTCTAAGTACTTTACTTAAAAAGCTTTATAAGTAAAGGATATGGGAAAGTCCAAAGTTGGAGAGATCAAAGAACCCAAATTACTTTGTATAGAGTAAATTAGGATTTTTTGAGTTCTTTACTTAAGCTTGGTCCAACAACATGAGAGTCATGATTGGGAGAATGAAAGGCTACCATGTGGCTTAAGCTAGAGTAGAAAGGGCCAATCAACAAAGGGCAAGTGGCATAAGGATGACCAATGAGCACAGGAGAGTCCAAGCAGCTAGTAGCTAGAAATTTAAGAAGGCTCTTATACTTCAATAAGGTTTATTCTCGACAAATAGCCATTCAAACATAAAAACAACATGGGTCAGTTTAAAATCCTAGGCATGGAGGCCCATGTCCTTCTTTAGATAGGACATGTAAAAGTGAGAGACACCATACCATTTAAATACAAATACAAATATAGTCATGCTAGGAAGAGTCGTCTAGCTACCTGAAACATGACTTCTCTCAATTCCACTAAAAGAGACTTGAATGTGGGAGTGGCTCAAGGAGGTTGTATGATAATCATAGGTTATGCATTTCATGATAAAGAAGGATGAAAATAGTGGTCATTAGTGAATTATTCTCTCTTTCCATGAAGCTCTCTCTCTCTCTCTCTCTCTCTCTCTCTCTCTCTATATATATATATATATATATATATATATCATGTGACTTGCCTTTATAATGGTTCCTAGTTTTTAGACATTTTTAATCTTCTTGGGAAATGGGACACTCTTAGAGATATCATAAGATATGCTCAGCTGGTTAGGCTCAACCCTACCAAGAATTTGTAAGAATCACCTCTTATGTAATAAAGAATTTTTCTTTGCCTACCTCTTGCCTTGGACTTGTGTATGTTGAGCTACATACTATGGCATTGCATGAAGAAGAGTCTTCCTCATCTATGGTCTTCCTTTCTGACCTTGTTTAAGGATTTTCTGATGTTATTTGTAGGTTTGGTTGAGTGTTCTTTCTACCATTAATATGAACTTCCAGTGAGTGTTATAACTCCTCTCCATTTGCATTCATTTCTTCCCTGAACCTCCTCCATGAAATATTTATGCAACTAGCTTGATCTTGAGGTTGTGTAATCCAATATTGTCCTCTACAAAATTAATGTGGGTTCAAGATTAATAGAGTTTCCCATTTTAAATTGGTGCATCACCTGGTTAGCCTTATTAAGAGCCCTTTTCCCCCTTCTATCCCTTTTTCCTGTGAAAGTTTCATTTCAGCATTTGTTTTAGGTGATCCACCTAGAGGAAGTAGCCACTTTAAAAATCCTAGAGGCTCAACCTCACCATAAGACACCCACATCCTGAGGTTGTTCCCATGCTTATAGGTATAAGTGGGAGAGCCTAAAAAACTCTCCCATAGGGGTGCAATTCTTTACTATAATAGTTCTGACATGCCCGATGGGACTAAGGTCCAAAGCAATGAAAGTATTTTTGATGTTGTTCTTTTACATATCAGCCTTTAGAGGCATTTAAAAAACATCAATGGTGACTCTGAGCATTTATAAACTAGTTTAAGTAGTTCAAGTGCTTGATGATCATTATTTACTTTTGAAAGCAAGAATTAGCACCATTGATGACTCCAAATCAAAGCTCTTGATTATGAGTAGACCAGGTTTGTCTCTTTAAAGTTTTAATCAGCTCCTACTTGACTTATGAGGCTAACATGAATATATATGGTGAATATTCCTATTATTCACCTCCTTATCAACAACCCTAGTATGATCCTCATGATCCATATGAGCTCAATCAGCCCTACCAAGATTTCTATCAAGGCTATGATGAACCTTGGCAAGTTCCTCATGGTCCATATATGCAAGAATATTTCCTTGAATCTCCTTATGAACAGGCTCATCAAAATACTACTCCTCATCAGCCTTACCATGAGCTATCTATACCAACACTTAGGCAAACTTTAGTGAGCCTTAACAAGCATGTACTAGAGTTATGCTCACAAAAGTGTTATAGCCAAAATGTCCCTACTCACTAGATCCATTATATGAGAGATTAATTGCAACAAATGAAAGAAAAATGGGTACCTATTGAGAGAGAAATTTGGAAAAACCTCACTGGTGAAATGATGGATATATGCAGTTATATTCAAAGCATTGAGGACAAGCTGGAGAGACTTGAAGAATAGTAAGGCCATCCCTACCAACCTTTGATACATACCTCTATATCCTTCTTATGTGTCATTCATTCCTCCTTAAGAGGCCATTTAAATTAATCATTTGAATCTTCCAAGTTCATCATATGTTCTGCAGTCTTTTCCTTTTTGGAAATCCACCAAAGGGGGCTATAAAAAAACAAAGTGCTTATTCTAGAACATCCTATTGTTTGGGTCCAAAACTTCATCCCTCTTTAAAAGACTTCTTTTGTTATTGATCACATTAAGGAGGAGATATTTCAACATAATATATCAAAGCAAATCAGAGAGTTAGAATTAAAGGTAAGGAGAGAAGAAGAAAGGCAGAATCAATAGATGAAGGCAGAACCTCTACCTTTCCCATCTTAGAACCAAGTCATGCAGCCAAGTAGATCAAAGGTCTTTCAACCCCCATCCCTCCCTCCTCAAGAGCCTCTATATTTTCCATCTTTTATATCTTGGAAATTTATTTAAAGTAGTGGGTAGAAGAAGGAGGTGGTGATTCCTGAAGTCAGTCAAGAAGCCTTGCAGCCTCCAATCCTTTCCCCTCAAAATCTTAGAGCCTTTCCTTCATTGAGAGTCATTCATGAAGTAGATAATAAGGAAGAAAAGGTTGCTATTCCCTACAGATTTCCATCCTAGAAATTGGTTTAGCCAATTCAAGAGAAGAAGGAAGAGGAGGTGAAGGTGATCCAAGTAGAGCAGTTTCAAGAACCAAATCAGGAACTTATGGGAGATACATCCAAAGAGGTTGAGGAAGAGAATGTCATGAGAAACTATGAGGAATAAATCACCATAGGGTCTCCCTTGGTTATAAAAATATCAATGCAGCTTTATTGAATGAATGAGAACATATTTAAGATTCTTTTACAGTTGTGCATGAAGTGGATTGCACTATTGAGGATGCAAAGTTGCTAGTTTATGTGGAGAATAAGGGGATTGAGCCTGTCAATTCCCTAAATGAGCTGCCACATGATAAAAGGGATGAGGAAATGAATGAAGTAGCTGATCAAAATGATGAGCTTATGAAGCAACCAGAGGTTCCTAATTAGTTGAGAGGCTCATTTGAGGACTTGTTTAAGGTCTTGGGAGCCAGTTATGTTCTTCTCTAAGGTAACTATGGTCTATTTGCAGCCAAGGAGAGCATCTTTGTCAAGTGGATCAAAGGGGTTAAAGTGGGTAGTCTTCAAACTTTACCACCTCAAGAATTCATTACAAATATGGCCTTGTTTTAGATCTTCAAAATAGGTTATTAGCTCCTTGATGAGCCTAAAGAACATGAGATAATGAACAAGTCTAATCTTATTAAGGAGGATGTAGAAGTCAAAGAGGTTTGCATGGTTGAATCACCATTAGAGTTTGTAAATAAGGAGCTATTCAAAGATCTTGAGACCCTCTAAATTCACATAGCTGACCTTTTTGGTTCTACTTGGTTCTCATTAAACATGGTGATGGAGAAGCTGATAGTTGCAATAAAGAAGAAGTAGGTGTCAAGGCCAAGGGTCAAGAAGATGTATGCCTTATTCAATCCTTTATTTTGTAAGACAAGGTAAATATCAAGCTTTCCTTTTGATCTAGGAGGAAAGGGATACATAGTTTTAGGATGTATATATTAGGGTTAGTTTTGTTCTAATCCCTCCGAGTGTTATTTCAAGCATATTTATTTGTTGTCTTTGCTTTGTTCTAGGTTAGTTTATTTTATTTAATTACCCTGGGCACTTTGATTTGTTTTGTTGTATATTGTCCTTATTGCTTCAAGAGGAATTCATAGCAAGGGTTAGCTTTGTATCTAGTTTTAGCTAGCATTGTCAAAGAAATTATTAACTCCATGCCTAATGGACTAGGCAAGGCAAGTGAGCTGGGTTCCCCAAGCATAGTAGGCATGCTTAGCTATGAGCCACCAAAAATGTTGGCATTTTTTTGGCCCACATACCAAATTTTTCCCAAGTTTGAGAAGGTAGACATTCAATGCAAAAGTGGAAAGTTTAGACAACTTTGAGTTTTTTTGGAAGGAGAAGTCTTCGGGTTTCTAGAGTACTAAAAAAAAATTATAGTTAATCAATAGTTGAAACCCTGAATCAAGTAAGAAGGTTTAGAAAGCCTAATTTGGTCTAGGTAGTGTATTTTAGGTTTTTGGGGGTATACTAATTAATTAATTCATAAGTTATGAGCATTCAAAAACCTAAAATAATTAATGAGACATTAAAAGCCTGCAAAAGCTCAAAGACTTCAAGATGGACAAGTTTGAAGTAAGTAAGAATGGAAAAACCTGAATTACTCTACAAGAGTAAATTGGGTTTCTCCAAGTACTTTACTTAAAGATATTTATAAGTAAAGGATATGGGAAAGTATAAAGTTGGAGAGATCAAAGAACCTGAATTACTTTGCATAGAGTAAATTGAGATTCTTTGAGTGCTTGACTTAAGCTTGGTCCAATAACATGAGAGTCATGATTAGGGAAATGAAAGGATGGCACATGGCATAAGCTGGAGTAAAAAGGGTCAATCAACAAAGGACAAGTGGCACAAGGATGACCAATGATCATGGGAGAGTCTAAGCGATTG